>JAGFPH010010059.1:0-10391 GCA_018207615.1 Philaenus spumarius
TGAAGAAGGAAAAGGAAGAAGAGGAACGCAGGCGGAAGGAAAAATTAAAAGAACAGGAGGCCAGGCAGAAAGAAAAACAAGAAGAGTGGGAGAGGAAAGAGGAACGAAGACGGCTCAAGGATGAAAAAATCCGGGAAGAAAAGGCAGCAGAAAGGCTACAGCGAGAGAAGGAGCAAAAAGAATTATACAAAGTTATTTCTGGAAAGCTGGGAGACCTGGAAAGAAGCCTGGAGGAAGAAAGCGTGAGGTGTAAGGAACAACACACCAAGGGAGAAGAGAAGATTAGGGAAATTGAAGGCGCTATCCAATTTCTGGAGGAAACCACAACTACCATGAAAAATAATGTAGACAAAGGGTTCCGAACAATGGAAAGTCGGGTGCAGAGCGTTGAAAAAAAGATAGGAAACGTGATAAGCCAGGGAAGTGGGAGTAGGAATGTAGGAATTGTAATGCCGCGGTTTGACAGCGAAATAAATAAAATTGAATTTTGGGGAAATAGTAAGGAAAGGCCGAAACAATTTTTAAGAGAGATAGAAGGGTTAATGGACGAATTGAATCCTTATTTAGAAGATAGGGAGAAAATAAAATTCATAAGACGCCATCTAAAGGGATACGCACTCGAATGGTTTAATATAACAGATCGCGAAGAGATGAAGTATGCCGAGTTTAGGGAGGCATTTTTGAGTAATTACTGGTCGCTCCAAAAACAAAAAGCGGTCAGGAATTATATTGAAAATAATAGGTATGTAGAAAGGGGAAACGCTAGCAGAACCGAATATTTCTGTATGGTAGTAAACAAAGCGCGAGATTTAGAACCCCCCTACCTGAAGGTTTCCTTGTATTCACGGTGATGCAACATTTCAGCGAGCAAATAAGATTAGCCAGCATAGGTAAACCTAGCGAAACCATTCAAGACGCGATAGAGTTCTTAAATAATGTAGACATGATAGAGGAAAATCGGCGAAGTAGACCCCAGGACGCTCAGGAAACGCAAAACAGGCAAAATTTCACACCTCGGAATAACCCACCAATCCACAGATCCTATGCTCAAAACCCAAGTAACTCTAATCACCCAAACTCCAATAAACCATGTCCTTCCAACTCAAATCCTAACCAGCAGCCGAAAAACTAAGAAATGAGGTTCTGGCAAAGGATAGATTTTTTCGGAATGACAGGGCCGATGAAAAAACAAACAAACAAAAGAATAATATTAAAAAAGTAAATACGCGTGTAAACACCGAAAATTTAGGAAATAAAAAAGTTACTCCTTGTAGTAGAATCGAACCTGAAGTAGGCGAAAAAATCGTCGAAAAGGAGCGTGAACGTCAGCCTAAACAGTTAGGTAGTTTAAATGTAAATATTAGGGAAGACTTGTTAGATAATAGAGATGAACCAGTTATAGAAGAAAAACCGTTAGAAGAAATACCCGCGATTCCAGTAGAACTTGGAACAAATGTTAGTTACATGGAGATTGACACCGGAGCCGAAGTAAGCGTTATCCAGCAAGATTACCTCGAGCAATTGAAGGCGGAAGATGTCAAAATCTTAGAATTACCGGTAGCGTGTTTGGAGATAATTGGTGCATTAAAAGGGAAGGTGCAAAAAATCAGCAAGCAAGTCCTAATTGAAGTTAAACTGGTTGACAAAAGCGTAGATTTACAATTTTTGGTAGTAAAAGGTCTAAAATCTAGGATAATTATGGGATGTGACCTTTTATATAGTTTACAGGCAAAAATAAACATGCAAGAAAAATTTGCTATGTTCAAAATAGGTCAGGAGAATGTTAAAATCCCGTTTATTGATAAAAAAGTTGCAATAACACGGTTAAAAGGAAAATGTTTTAATATTAATTCCCGATACTATGAAACAAATAAAAAGAGCAATTTAATTAAATCGGAGGTAATTAAATCCGACGAAATCGAGGCAACGAATACTAAACTCAAAACAAATAAAGTAAATATTAATCAAAGTAGTATGAACGAGTTAGTAAACAAAGCTGAAATCGTTAATGGACCGAAAGTAGGTGAGACAGGCATTAATGATGTAATGGAAGGGAAGTGCGGCAGCAGTCAAGACAGGAAGCCGGAGACAACAGCTAGGAAAAACAATAAGGTTAGGATACAAAACGAAGATGGGTTGAATAACATGATATCGAGGGAGGTGTCAGTTCAACGAAGGAAGGGGCAGAAAGCCAAACAAAACATCGTACCGAAGATGCTATCAAAAGAAGCCAAGGACGATATTCCGCGTGATAGGGCATTAAAAAGGATTAATGTTCCAATTAATGTTAGGTATAATGGTGAAAAGATTCCAATTACCAACAAAGAGTCGCGGCGCAATCAATGTATCCATAACTGTGAATATTCTAGTAAGCGTTGTAATCCAAATAAGGCGAAGTCAAACACTACACTACACTGCAATTTTTCCGACCACTCGATGAATAATAAAAATAATAAAAAATATGAAAACAATAAACCAACTTATAAAGAATTAATATCTGTAGGAGGAGCAGAAACACGTAACCAAAATCTACCGTTATATATGCGTGGAAAAATATCGAAAGTTAGATTTAAAAACACTGCTACTTCTGACGTAAATAAGACCCAGTTAAGTAGGAAACACGTTAGGTACAAAGTGAAAGTAGGCCTAATGGAAAATCAGCTGTGTGGTCTTAGACAAGGAGGGGAGACGGTAACCCGAGCAAAAGGGCATGTAGCGGTTCCAATGAAGAAATGCAATAAGATAACTTTGACAAAGGAGTATAGTCATGGTACTATACTAACGGAACAACAAGAAGGCCTACTGCAGAAATTAATAGAAAAATATCATACAGTTTTTTCTGAATTGCCGGGACTTTGTAAAAATTATGTTCATGAGTTGAAGGTTAATGCAACAGACACCTTTGTGAATCGTAATTACCCAATTCCCATAAATAATCGAAAGCCAGTAAGACAGGAAAACAAAAGGAGAGTGCGAATCCAAGAAATAAGGATGAATCCAGGTTTTACACAATTATTGCAGGATTGGAGAAACAGACAGATGGCAAACCCTGAATGCTTAGAAATAATACAGGATATTGTAAATAAAATAGATTATAGGATTGAAAATAATGTATTATGTAAATTTGTAAATGGGATATTGAAAATTGTAGTACCAGAGAACACGGTAAAAGAATTCATAGAACAAGTACACAAAACGTATGGTCACGCAGGAAGAAATAAGATATATAACATGATTAAGAATAGGTGGCATTTTAAATATATGAACAATCGAATTATGGAAGAGATTAGAAAGTGCGACATTTGTCAAAGAGCGAAATACCCGAACCAATATTTAATAGGTCAAAGTAGGCCAATAATAACAAATAATATAGGCCGAGTAGTGGCGATTGATTTCTTAGGACCACTACCAAGAGGTTTAGGAAATGTACAACATATATTAGTGGTAGTGGATATTTTCTCTAAATATGTAAAACTATACACAGTAAGAAATCCTACGACCGAAAACAGTATAGATAAGATGAGGCAGTACTTTGCAGAAGTTGGCAAACCCGAAAGTATTCTAACCGATTATGGCAAGGCGTTTACTTCAGGGAATTGGAAGGAGTGGATCCAGGAAGAAAGAGTTCGGCATGTACTAATCCCTATAAGACATCCACAAGTAAATCTGGCGGAGAGGGTGAACCGAGAAATTGTGCGAATGCTTAGAACATGTTGCTACAACCGACAGGCAAATTGGAAACAATACCTGGAATATATACAGGACGTTCTAAACACAACGCCGCACGACACCACAGGATACACCCCTCAGGAGATACAGTTTGGCCAGGAGGCGAAGTACGTGTGGGATGAAGTCTTCCCGAGGGAACAACCAAATCCAAGAGAAGAAACGGTACGCGAAAAACACCAGAAGTGCTAGGCCAGGATCATAAGGGCCGGAAACCAACGAGCTGCTAAACAAAACCATGGTCGCAGATTTACAAACTTCAATGTAGGGGATTTAGTGTTAGTAACACAGAACACTAGCATTAAGGCGAGTAAATTTAAAGGCGAGACCAGAAAACTGTTTCTTTTATACACAGGACCTTTCCGAATAAATGAAAGAGTAGGAAATAAAACCTATATTGTAGAAGACCGGGTTACAGGAAGAATAAAGGGAAAATACGATGTTCGAGATCTCAAACCATATATTCAATAAGTTAAATTGTCATCCAAAGATAAAATAACACTGTAAATATTATTGTATTGAAGAAAAGGTAGGCCTAATGCATAAAGTGATTAGCCATACTGGGGAATCACAAATGTAAATATTTTGATTGAAAGTAAACACAAGCGGTGCGATGAGATTGAAAAGGGCAGAGAACAAATTAGCCAGGAGGGGATGTTTGAAAACAGCTGAGCGGAAACAAGATCAAGGTCAGGCAGTGGGGAGAGAGAACACAGTACACTGCAATGAATGAAGTAGGCCTAAGTAAATAACTCGACTCATTGATAGATACAGTGAAAGGCCTAAGCACTTTTCGATTACATGCGAATGTATTGCTTGTTGTTTTAAAGTAAATTGTACGTACAGATCCAGGAATAAAACGTTTGAATGCAATCTACAAACAAGTCAGGAGCCTGGAATGTCCTAATACACGAGTAAGGGGTGTATAGGGGTTGCATATTACTTGGAAAAAAGTTAATTATGCGTAAAATTAGTTAGGAGAGTCTAAGTAGTTAAGATTCTGGAAGGAAGAAATTAAGCTATAACCTAGGAATCATTTAAGGAAAGAAAACTGTAATGGAAAATTATAAAGGAAGATATTAGGGAAAAGCAAAGGAAAACTAATTAGTACACTTAAAAAAGAAAAAAAAAAAAAAAAAAAGTCTCAATTATTATAGTTGAAGCCACTTAGGCAAATAAATAAAAAATTGTTAAACCATAAAGGGTAAACTAATGTAAAACGTATAAAACGCGGATTAAAAAAAAAAAATTCGGGAAGGATGAATGCGGGGAAATGACAGTAGTATGAAAGCGTAACCCAGTAAAATATTGTTAGTTTGTTATCAGGCAAATTAAAATGTGTCCCTGTATTTATATAAGTTGTGTACAGTATAAACATGTGTTTTCATTGGAAGTGAACTCATCCAGTGAGCATTTCAAAAGGAAATGTATACCATGGTATATTGTGTAAATGTAATTTCAGATTATGGAGAATAAGAAGAACAATGAAAAGTATAGTATGAAATGTATAAAAATATTATAAATATGTGATATGTAAATTGTTAGATTAGGAAGGCAGAACTAGATATAAGAATGTAATAAGATAGGAGGAAAATGAAAAAGGAATGCTTTTATATTTAGAAGGTTTCAATATCTTGGGTTTTTGGCGGAGCCGATCAAACCAGATATCTTAAGAGGGGTAGCTTACAACGGACAAAACTCGTTGTAGGTCTTGAGTTTAAATTTGCAATTAATTTTGTAAGTTTGAATAATACGGACTTGCAGTGAGTTGAAGCCAAATGTAGGTCACGAGATCAGCATGTATACGCGGGCGGTCTGTTATCTGGTAGAATTAAACTTTTGGACCCTGCCTGTCTGAAAAGGATTGGGAACTTATAAAAATTACTTAAAAGATTCCACGGGAAGCCAAAATCCAAGATTTGAATAAAAATGGAAAATCTTCGGGAAATGCATTACGCTAACCGCGGGTGTATTTACTGCAAGGTTAGATATTAAAAAATCATAAAGTTACGTAAGATACGAGCTTTCAAAAAATGAGAAAATTTTCAAAATTCCTCTATTTTAAGCGAAATTTTGTCATATTAAAAAGTTAATGGTAATTCAGAAAGTTTAAAGGATAAAAAAGTAGGTTAAAAATAAAGTTTTTTAAATTTTAACTAAAACAAGTTTTAGTATTGATAAATGTAATTTATAATGTAAAAGAAAAACTAGAAAATTTATAAAAGAAAAAAGGTGATAGAATTTGCACCTTTACAGCTAAGTGGAAATTTAAACTCAAACTTTTAACAATTCAAAATAGTAAATAGTATGTAAATGAAGTAGTTATGTAAAAATAATCCAGTATTTGAAATATGTTTCGGGAGTAAAGTAAAACCCCAGTTTGTGAAAAATCGTTGAAGTCCCTAACCTCACAGCAAGACAACCAGAAGCAGAAATGAGATGAAAATCCGGCTAGTGAATGAAAACCAATGGACTAGAAAAGTGGAAAAAGAAAAACTGAAAGAAGTGTAAATTTAAGACTTTTCCGGGAAAAATCGCCGCGGAAAAACGCGCGCGGGTCGTGTACGCGAACCAAGAGTCGTACGAACGTCACTCGAGTTCGTGTGGAAAGGTAGCAACGAGCTGAGGAAAATGATGTCAGTTTCAGGAAAATCGGAAAAACCCTGGAGGAGTTACATGGAAAAAGGATTTCCATAGCACAAAACTAAGGGAAGCCAGATAAGAACGCAAGACAGTGGAGGGGCGGTCCGAAGACGAGGCCGATGGAAGGAGAACAGGGTTACCAGTTTACTAAAATGGGCGTACTCAAAGAAACAATAGAAACTTAATTAAAACAAAGGCTAAATCAAGTTACAAAATTATGAAAAAATTATAATAAAATTCAGGATGAAAAGTTACGTAGACTAGTAGTTTGAAATTGGCGAAAAAATGGATTTTAAAGCATTATCGAAATACAGTGGTAGAAAGCTTAGGTTGGCAATGAAAGAGTGCCGAAAAACATTATATAAACGATTGCTCGGGGAAACTCGAGATCCTTATTATTTCTTCGATGTAATGTAACGCATCGAGAGCCGATACTTGTTTTTTATAAAATACTTTAGCGTGCTAGAAGCTGAGTATTTTCTTCGTAAAACTTTAAATTTGTATAACAAGTAAGAAGATACGTCATTGCGGTTATTATCTGGGATGCAGCAATAAACACCGCATTAACACTACAAGGACTTCAGTGGCAACTTAGTCTATACAAGTTGGCCGAACTTGGGAATTTTCTGGAGGAAAAACATAGCCTACAGGACAGCTGATACATGGAGTGATTCGTATAGCTTCCAGACAGGACTCCAGGACACCACCAGGCGACCACAAGGACATGCAACTGTAGCTACGAGGGAATAGACGAACCGGAATTGCAGACACGGCATCACCACATCCATCTTTAAGAAGCCATCCATCGTACATCCAGACAACCCTACAGGACTCCACCTTCACCCACAAGACAACTCTATCAGCACGCAGAACATCTGTAGCTTATCATCACTAGACAGCGTTCGCGGATTTCACCACAAACGTCGCGACGCCTGGACAAGTGTGAAAAGGTCGGTAGAAGCGTAAAATACGTTAGTCCCTATTAAATTGCCTGAAGTAAATTCAAATAAATTTATTTTAAATACTGGGTTACTTAGGATGTTAGATTAAGAAATATTTGTAATTAATTAAAGAAGTAAATTCATTAAATCGTAAATTCAAATTTTCATTAAAGTATAAATTAAATTCAATTGAGTAATAAAATATTAAAATAAATTATATTAAATTAAGAGATTAGTTCTGCCTTATAGTTTTAAAAAGTTATTATTTTATTTGAGAAGAAAGTTATTATTTGGTTTTATTTGAAGAATATTAAATACAAGAATTTTGTTTTATGTTTAAAATTAGAAAAAAGAAATTATTAAAATTTTATTTTGTTTTATAAAAGGTTATTATTTACAAAAACACCTAATATTCAAATATCCCAATAGTTTATGAGTTTTAGATTAAGATTTGATAAAGTGGAATTTCATAAAATAATTGCAAGCACAAATAAGCCATTTACAAGGTTAGTTCCAGTGTACTCACTCTTCAGAGGTTTACAAAAATAAAATTATTAACTTGTGTTCTTACTGAGCTAACATCAAAAATAAATTACTGGAAGTATAAAGTAAAGTTTTTTGTCAGAATAGTCAGTGAACTGAATATTCGACACATAGTTATTTCACCTAGGCCAAACAAAGTGAGATTGCCTATAAGACTTCCAGTAGGTGGAAATAACTTATTCTCCAACGAAGAGTTTTCTAAAAAGAGGATTCATTGTAGAATTGGCGCTGCCAGCGTGAAAAATAACGCGTTGCAGTTGTGGCCAAAACAAATTATTCTACAACTTAATTCTCGAACCATTCAAAATAAAAGTTATTCGTTGTAGAATTGGCGCCCTTCAGTGTTGGCCGATTCCACTTGTGGTTAAAAAGTTAACCAAAAGTAAAAATAGGTCAAAGAACTAACGTAAAATTATTTGTGCTTAAAACTGTGTATGTTAGCTTTAGAATTGTGTTTAATATTAAGCCATACTACTGCTATTTCCCGTGTCTGAAATATTTCCCGGTTTCGTGTCGTATTAAGGTTCAGAGGGGGAGTGGAAATTAAACAAATAATAATAATTAACCAGTATATTTAATTTGTCGCGGTAAAATCGGAAGCTTGGGGGGCGTAGGCCTAAAAAAATATGTGTAAAATTAATTAAAAATAATTGGGAGTTTTCCGACGCGACAGATAAAAACAAAATTAAAAAATTTAAACAATTAAAAACAATTAAATATAATTTAAACAAATAAAACAAGCAATAAGTTAAAATGGCGGATAAGGCGATGAAAGAGTTCTTCGAACAATATAAAAAGGATAATTAAGAAAGGGCGAAGAAAGATAAAGAAGAACTGGAGGCCAGGCGGAAGGAGAAACAAGAAGAACTGGAGGCCAGGCGAAAGGAAAAACAAGAAGAACTGGAGGCCAGGGCGAAGAAGGAAAAGGAAATAGAGGAGGCCAGGGTGAAGAAGGAAAAGGAAGAAGAGGAACGCAGGCGGAAGGAAAAATTAAAAGAACAGGAGGCCAGGCAGAAAGAAAAACAAGAAGAGTGGGAGAGGAAAGAGGAACGAAGACGGCTCAAGGATGAAAAAATCCGGGAAGAAAAGGCAGCAGAAAGGCTACAGCGAGAGAAGGAGCAAAAAGAATTATACAAAGTTATTTCTGGAAAGCTGGGAGACCTGGAAAGAAGCCTGGAGGAAGAAAGCGTGAGGTGTAAGGAACAACACACCAAGGGAGAAGAGAAGATTAGGGAAATTGAAGGCGCTATCCAATTTCTGGAGGAAACCACAACTACCATGAAAAATAATGTAGACAAAGGGTTCCGAACAATGGAAAGTCGGGTGCAGAGCGTTGAAAAAAAGATAGGAAACGTGATAAGCCAGGGAAGTGGGAGTAGGAATGTAGGAATTGTAATGCCGCGGTTTGACAGCGAAATAAATAAAATTGAATTTTGGGGAAATAGTAAGGAAAGGCCGAAACAATTTTTAAGAGAGATAGAAGGGTTAATGGACGAATTGAATCCTTATTTAGAAGATAGGGAGAAAATAAAATTCATAAGACGCCATCTAAAGGGATACGCACTCGAATGGTTTAATATAACAGATCGCGAAGAGATGAAGTATGCCGAGTTTAGGGAGGCATTTTTGAGTAATTACTGGTCGCTCCAAAAACAAAAAGCGGTCAGGAATTATATTGAAAATAATAGGTATGTAGAAAGGGGAAACGCTAGCAGAACCGAATATTTCTGTATGGTAGTAAACAAAGCGCGAGATTTAGAACCCCCCTACCTGAAGGTTTCCTTGTATTCACGGTGATGCAACATTTCAGCGAGCAAATAAGATTAGCCAGCATAGGTAAACCTAGCGAAACCATTCAAGACGCGATAGAGTTCTTAAATAATGTAGACATGATAGAGGAAAATCGGCGAAGTAGACCCCAGGACGCTCAGGAAACGCAAAACAGGCAAAATTTCACACCTCGGAATAACCCACCAATCCACAGATCCTATGCTCAAAACCCAAGTAACTCTAATCACCCAAACTCCAATAAACCATGTCCTTCCAACTCAAATCCTAACCAGCAGCCGAAAAACTAAGAAATGAGGTTCTGGCAAAGGATAGATTTTTTCGGAATGACAGGGCCGATGAAAAAACAAACAAACAAAAGAATAATATTAAAAAAGTAAATACGCGTGTAAACACCGAAAATTTAGGAAATAAAAAAGTTACTCCTTGTAGTAGAATCGAACCTGAAGTAGGCGAAAAAATCGTCGAAAAGGAGCGTGAACGTCAGCCTAAACAGTTAGGTAGTTTAAATGTAAATATTAGGGAAGACTTGTTAGATAATAGAGATGAACCAGTTATAGAAGAAAAACCGTTAGAAGAAATACCCGCGATTCCAGTAGAACTTGGAACAAATGTTAGTTACATGGAGATTGACACCGGAGCCGAAGTAAGCGTTATCCAGCAAGATTACCTCGAGCAATTGAAGGCGGAAGATGTCAAAATCTTAGAATTACCGGTAGCGTGTTTGGAGATAATTGGTGCATTAAAAGG
>JAGFPH010010059.1:10491-27919 GCA_018207615.1 Philaenus spumarius
CTAGAAGCAAATTGCAAAGTAAAATATTTTCAAAAAGTCAAAATATGTAAAGTTACGTCTTAAATAAAACAAACAACCAAACTAAACATAACCTCCCTTTTTGTGTTTAACGTTTATACTTTGCACCAAAAAACTCTTTGCGTCTGAGAGCAGATTACAAAGTAAAATATGTGCAAACAGTCAAAATGTGTGAAGTTACGTCTTAAATAAAACAAACAACCAAACTAGATATAAACTCTTTTTTGTTTTTAACGTACATTCATAGGCCTACTTTTCCCTAAAAACTGATCACGTCTAGAAGCAAATTGCAAAGTAAAATATTTTCAAAAGTCAAAATATGCAAAGTTACGTCTTAAATAAAACAAACAACCAAACTAAACATAAACTCCCTTTTTGTGTTTAACGTTCATACTTTGCACCAAAAAACTCTTTGCGTCTGAGAGCAGATTGCAAAGTAAAATATGTGCAGACAGTCTAAATGTGTGAAGTTACGTCTTAAATAAAACAAACATCCAAACTAAACATAAACTCCTTTTTTTATTTTAACGTTCATTCATAGGCCTACTTTGTTCCTAAGAACTGATCACGTCTGAAAGCAAATTGCAAAGTAAAATATTTTCAAAAAGTCATATATATATGCAAAGTTACTTCTTAAATAAAACAAACAACCAAACTAAACATAAACTCCTTTTTTGTTTTTAACGTTGATTCTTTTTCCTACTTTTCCCTAAAAACTGATCACGTCTAGAAGCAAATTGCAAAGTAAAATATTTAAAAAAAAAGTCAAAATATGCAAAGTTACGTCTTAAATAAAACAAACAATAAAACTAAACATAAACTCCTTTTTTGTTTTTAACGTTCATTCGTTGGCCTACTTTTCCCTAAAAACTGATCACGTCTAGAAGCAAATTGCAAAGTAAAATATTTTCAAAAAGTCAAAATATGCAAAGTTACGTCTTAAATAAAACAAACAACCAAACTAAACATAAACTCCCTTTTTTTGTTTGACGTTCATACTTTGCACCAAAATACTCTTTGCGTCTGAGAGCAGATTGCAAAGTAAAATATGTGCAAACAGTCAAAATGTGTGAAGTTACGTCTTAAATAAAACAAACAACCAATATAAACATAAACTCTTTTTTTGTGTTTAACGTTCATACTTTGCACCAAAATAATCTTTGCGTCTGAGAGCAGATTGCAAAGTAAAATATGAGCAAACAGTCAAAATGTGTGAAGTTACGTCTTAAATAAAACAAACAACCAATATAAACATAAACTCTTTTTTTGTGTTTAACGTTCATACTTTGCACCAAAAAACTGATGACATCTAGGAGTAGATTGCAAAGTCAAATATGTTCAAACAGTCAAAATGTGTAAAGTTGGGTCCTATATAAAACAAACAACCAAACTAAAAATAAATTCCTTTTTTGTTTTTAACTTTCGTTCATAGGTCTATTTTGTCCCTAAAAACCGATCACGTCTGAAAGCAAATTGCAAAGTAAAATACTTTCAAAAAGTTAAAATATGCAAAGTTACGTCTTAAATAAAACAAACAACCAAACTAATCATAAACTACCTTTTTGTGTTTAACGTTCATACTTTGCACCAAAAAACTGATCACGTTTGGGTACAAATTTGCAGATTAAAATATTTTTAAACAGTCAAAATGTTTAAAGTTTCGTCTTAAAACAAACAACCAATCTAAAAATAAACTTTTTTGTGTTTAACGTTCATATTTCATACCAACGAAAACTGATACCTTCTTGGAAAAGATTGCATTGCCGAACTAACAGCATTATGGCCATGAAACTGTAAAAGACATGGTCCTCCGACCTTTTTCATCCCTATGTTAGTCTTTCAATTTCTAATTACAGATTGATGAGAGTTCACGCAAGTGACAACAAATGGTTATAGCCCAGTCAACGAATGATTCTAGAAGGAAAGTCAATAAGTGGAAAGTCCAACTATGGTACATTGTTTGAGGTACATATTAGTATAACATACTAAAAGTCCTTGACCCTAGACGTGGCGGAAGAGGGTGAGGGTGGTTAAAGTTCTCATTTTTTTAATTTTTTGCCTATATCTCAGTAGGGGTTGGTCCTACAAAATATACATACGTATACAAAATTAAAGCTGATAACATTCTATACATTTTTTATACCTTTAGTATTTTTGCTATCTGTAATCGTTAATGAGATATATGCTCACGAAAATCGGTAGTTTTCGAAAAAAACATTTCTTCGCATTTTAATACGTTAATATTTATTCCCCATCCGGTCTACCCTCGTGAGCTCTCTCCAGTTCTTATCTCACTGTAGTTTAGTTACATAAGCGTTCATATAAAGTCAAATTATTTTGTATTTTGCCTCAGTATATTATTTTATTGTATTCTTACTATTATGTCGCTATGTCGTTTTAAAAATATTTTGTTTCTCGCTTTAGTTGAGCGAGTCTATAAATATATAATGTCACTAGCTGACCCGTACGGCGTTGCCCGTGGTGGTTGGTATTTTCAGTCTTTTTAACGTAATTGTATTCTTTTTAAATGTTCAGTCAGTGAGTGGTATTTGGCTTTTACATATATAGATCTCAAATAATAAAAGCACTATTGTCATAATAATAAAAGATCTGAAATTATGATTTTAGTAACTTTGATTCCCCCAAACCCCTCCTAAAATTTCGAAAATTTTCAAACCCTTTCTTAGTGAGCACCTATGGCCCTAGAGGAAGCTACATACAAAATTTCATTCCAATCCGTTCGGTAGTTTTGAAGAAATTGTGATTTAATAACTTTGATCCCCCAAACCCCCCCTAAAATTTCGAATTTTTTGAACCCCTTTCTTAGCGAGTGCCTATGGCCCTAGAGGAAGCTACATACCAAATTTAATTCCAATCTGTGCTGTAATTTTGGAGAAATCGTGATTTAGTAATTTTTACCCCCAAACCACCCTAAAATATCCATTTTTTTAAAATCCTTTTTTATTGAACACTTATGGCCCTAGAGGAAGCTACATACCAAATTTCATTTCAATCCGTTCAGTAGTTTTGAAGAAATCGTGATTTAATAACTTTGATCCCCCCAAACCCCCCTAAAATTTCGAATTTTTTAAAACCCTTTCTTAGCGAGCGCCTATGGCCCTAGAGGAAGCTACATACCAAATTTCATTCCAATCTGTTCAGTAATTTTGGAGAAATCGTGATTTATTAATTTTTACCCCCCAAACCCCCCTAAAATTTCCAATTTTTAAAAACCCTTTTTTATTGAACACTTATGGCCCTAGAGGAAGCTACGTACCAAATTTCATTCCAATCCGTTCTGTAGTTTTGAAGAAATCGTGATTTAATAACTTTGATCCCCCCAAAACCCCCCTAAAATTTCGAATTTTTTCAAACCCTTTCTTAATGAGCACCTATGGCCCCTAGAGGAAGCGACATACCAAATTTCATTTCAATCCGTTCGGTAGTTTTTGAGAAATCGTGATGAGTGAGTCAGTGAGTCAGTGGGTTTCGCTTTTATATATATATATATATATATATATATATACGTCCGTAGGAAGTCGAATTATTGTGTTTTTCGCCTTTATATTTTATTATTATTATATCCGGTGTATTTTATTAGTATTATATGCGGTATATTTTATTGTTATTAATATCCAGTATATATTATTATTATTATATGGCAATGTCGACACGAAAGTATTTTGTTTGTGACGAGAACTTGTACGAAAGTGGTGGGAAAGTGTCCTGTGTGAGTGCAAAAGTAATATCTTCACTGATAAATGCCACTTTACAAAGAAATGACGGGAAAATCTCTAACCTTGCAGGTTTGACATCCCTCAAAGTTCATTCCACATGCAGAAAATATTATACGTGAGCCGAAAGAATTGCAGCTTATGTGATGAAACAGGCCCCTGTTTAAACAGCCATTGATAAGTCAACAGATTCACAGTCGTTGTCATTGGAGAGGTTACAGACAAGGCCACACTATACTACAGGCCGTACTGCTCAGATTGTGACGTCACAGTAGTCGTCCAACTCAAGGCTCCCGGCACTGTGCTGCCCTATGGCGCATCAATGTCGCGCGCTCAAAACTACTGCACCCTACGTCGCTAGTCCAAGATTTTGTGTATAAAACTTATACTTTATTATTCTGCATTAACTGACGAACACAACGATGTCCATAGATAGTGTTTTGAGGTAAATTTACAGCATATTTTTAAGGACTAAACATAAACATTGTTTCCAAGTGTTAAAAAGTCTGACAGTGTTGCTTTAATATGGCCTGTATTACACTATCAAATTTATTTGTCAAAGATCTTTGATCAAATTTCTTTGATGAAATACTTTATAGTGTAATATGCAATCTTTTATCAAAGTTGGCACACGTCAAATTTATTTGTCAAAGGTTCTCTAAGAGAGAACCTTTGATTAAATCTTTGATCAAAGATCTTTGCCAAAGAACTTTGATAGTGTAATACAGGCCAATAGCAAAACAAACCTAAATTTATGTAACTGTTGCATGTATAAAATATAATCTATTCTGTTCAGAAAAATAACATAAAATACAGCAATACTTCATTAAAACTGTGCCGTCTTTAACTATTAACAAATCGGAAGCTGAACTGGACCTTGAATAGACGACACAGTATTATGAATTAACCTACCCAAAAAATTAAACAGAGATAACCTTACCTTGATCTGCTAAAAATCTGCTGGAATAAGCCTTATTCATCCATTTACAAAAGGTAACTTATTTAATACAAATTATGTACACAGAATTCAGTTAAATGATTTATTAAAAAAAAAACAAATAGTTTGTCATTAACAAAAAATTGATATGCCCTTATGTATTCAAAAAAAGATTAATTTATACGCCCTTAGATAAAATTAAACAAATAATTAATTAACCCACCCTGAAAAGAACAACTAAAACCCTCCCCTTTTTCTGAATTAAATTTATAAGTTAGATTAACAAAAGATTACAAGATAACATTTAGACAAAAAACAATTATTCATATACAGTAAAGTTTTACTATATAACGTATACGCTCAACAAAGGAAAGAGTTATTATACCTAATTTTGGTATACCTGCTTAGGTATACGGTTGATCAACCAACATGTTTATTTTAAAAGAAAATTTTGGAAAAATAAACAAATAAAAAATAATAGACTAAACTGAAAATAAATTAGTTTGTGACGTCACCTTTAAATAGAATAAATTTTGAAGAATCCCTGAGGGATTGTAAGTGCCGAAAAGTAGCTAGCTGCGCACCACCCTTATATTTAAATAACTTAACCTAGACAAAAATTTAATAAATATACATTACAATCACAAGAAACACTCTGTAGAAACAACCTCTAAAATGTTTATGTAGGTTTGCACATATTAATAAAAAAAGGTTCGTAGTTTAGTAGCTGGTGAATAAAATGTTTATGTAGACTGGTAATAAAGTTTGTAATTTACAACAATTCAAAATTAAAAATGATTATCCATAAGCATGTTTTCTATTCTTTTTTTTTTATATAAGTTGACTGTCGAATACTTTAGGTAGATGGTGAAAACGATTAGCCAGATGGTTGAAAAGGTTTAACCTGATGTAGAAAAGTTTAGCCAGAAGTAGAACCCAGTTAAACTGTAGAACAGACCAAACACAGTCAAAATTACTGATCTGACATTATGCAGAAAAAACATGTTTAAAATGGTGCTGCATAATGCTTGTTACAGTTTGTCAAAAACATTACAGTTGGAACATGCTTGATAGTAATAGCAGAATGCTTTAAAGTTTATAGTTATTTCCAATCTGATTTTAAAATAAGTTAACGACACAACTGTCCATTAAACATATGGTTTTACAGAGTTCTTTAATTATGAACATTTCAAAGTGCAAAAGTTAGAAGCAAAAAACATTTACAGTCTGATAGTATAAAAACTTAGGTTAGATATGATTGAGTCTAGTTTTAAATTTGATTAACAGAATTTTAAATAAAGGAAAGGTAGCATTATATATAGGCACAATTAATATATATATGGATGAATATCGACAGTTTGAAAATCTTAAACTTAATAATAATGAAAGCAGATCGTTACCTGAGTGTATCTTGAAAGACGTTACAAAACATGACAACACGTTTTCAGAGTATAAACTACATTTACTTTTACTTTATAGTATACGCTGCATATATAAAGTTACTCTGAAAACATTACATTACATTACATTACACAAAAGGCACTTTCAACCACAAACAACTTTCACATTAGAAGCAGCTAAAAATACGTCTTAACATCGTAGTAACGCAAAGCAATATGGCCGGACGGCTTCTGGAAGATTCGATGACTAAGCAAGAAACAGGTCAAAGTAAGAGATAAGAAAACAGCTGAGAAAGCTCAGATAGCTTTGACTACACAGAGTTGCCACCTAGCGGGCAAAAGGATAACTGCTTGGAATAGGAGAATGTCGGTAAAGGGAGTACGTTGTTTTTATTAAAGATAGAAGATTTAATATCTCGGCAGGCTAAATAACGGCACAAAACACAATAATTGTTTTTAAAAATCTCAAAATTTGTTGTGTCCTACATATTTGTTATAAATGAAGTTTATCAAACGTTATCAAAGTTATTATATTAGTTATCAAATCAAATAATTTGACGCAGCTGAACCACTGATGTGAGTTGAGCAAATGTCCAAAATGAAGTTTATAGGCCTATGTTTTATGGTTTCAACCAACAATTTGGGAAATAGGTCTATTCACGACGGTGCTGAGTAGCTGCAAAATGGTTCCCACGCCATTCCGCATATTGGGAGTACCTTCAATACACAACGCATTGCGTGCTTCGCACTCCAACCCCCGTATTGGGAATATCTTTAACACACAAAACATTGCGTGCTTCGCACGCCAACCCCATGGTAGAATCCACCACATGGCTTTGAACAGGGTACTTATATGGTATTTTACGTTTTGATCGATTTTGGAGGGAACCAAGCGAGCTATAAGGTCCCGTAAAAAAACTAAATGTACAGAATAACATGCTAACGTTTTTTTGGCTAACGAACTCGTCCGAGCGTTGTTTGTAGACAACCAACATGTGTACCAAATTTGAACCAAATCGGACTTAAAATGCGGCAGCTAGGGTGCGAACACATATATACATATATATATATATACCCTGTTTCGCTTCTTAAGTCTGTTGATCGCGTAAAAATTACACATACATGTGGCTCTCTGTTGGAAAATATCATATCCCAAGTTGATCTGTATACATTTGTAAAATATACGCATCGTTGTGGCTCCCTCGTGTAAATTTCAATAACTCTTGTTGATCTATATACATTTGTAAAATATACGCATCGTAGTGGCTCCCTGGTGTAAATTTCATTAACTCTTGTTGATCCTATATACGTTTGTAAAATATGTGCATAGTAGTGGCTCCTTGGTGTAAATTTCAATAACTCTTGTTGAACTACAGTATATACGATTGTAAAATATTCGCCTAATATTGGGTTTTTACTCGGCCGGTATAATTTCAATGAAACTGTCTGTGCTGTTATGATTGTTAAGTTAAGATGCTTCGAAAGAACTTTATTTTGCTATTAATTTCTAATTTATAAGGATATTTTATACTTGTCTAACTTCAAAGTAAGTGTACTTTTTCATATTCAATAGGAAAATAATTGAAGTACAAATGTATTGTTTAATTTATTATAGAGGTTAAAACAATTACGACCATTGTCAAAATATTCTTTTGCTGTTGGACATTTTAACAAAATTTAAAAATAGTTTCTAACACTTTTAGGAAGGGTTCACACTATTTTAAATAGAACAAATTATTTGGGTAAGACAGAAAAGCTTTTTATGGCAATGAGCATTCGACGGTGCACACCTGTCAAACTAAATAAACGTTTTGTTTGTTCCAGTCTTTTGTAAATTGTTTTCCGACTATTTATTTGCTTCAGACAATACGATTTATACAGATTGTTATAATTTGGTTTATGTAGTAGACTGCGTTTTCATAGGCAATTACTTTTAGGATTAAAGCATTTCTTGAACAAAGGCCCCTTTTTATTTTTTTAGTTATCATACTCAGAAGTTCCAAACATTTTGATCCTGTTTCCAAAAAAAGGTAAACGAAGAAAATATTAAATGTGGGTCTGACGCAGGGGACCGCAATATGCGAGCAACAGTGCTCTCGCGCGCTCTCTCCCTCGTAGCCCTGCATGAAGATTCCTATGTGCGCATGAGCACAACATCAAATTTCAAGCAGCCGGAACTGTGAAGCGCACAGTTTCATACAAAGATTTTTGTATCTTTTTATAAACTGGTGGAAGATTACTGACATTAAGCGTAAGGATTATATTATATTGTACAAATATAAAGAAAGAATTAAAGAGAAAACCTAATTATTATATTTCATGTTACCAATAATATCGAGTGGAAATAGGGGGTGCTGCAGATCCACTGTGCCTATACTAGAATACAACTAAAACTATACCTAATGAATCTGAACTTAAGCGAAAAGTATGTTTCCCTCAAAAAACAATCCTCCTAAACTAAACCCCTATGCAAATAAAAGATCGCATATAATAGAAATATAACATATTAAAAATGTGTTATATACAAAAGCCACTGCTTCAGAGCCTAAAACTGTTGTGCACAGTTATTATTTATATAATAATATAGAACGTTTAGAAAAAAAGTTACCAAATTTGTTATCTAAACTTATACTTAAATAGAGTAGTGAACTAATACATTTTCTCCTTTACGACTAATTAGTAGTCTATATTGACTTAGTAAAGTAAGTCTCTATTAAAATAGTAAATAAGAGCTTAATAGTAATCTAAATTGAATAAATTCACTACACAATCTCTAGGTTATACTAAATTTTTTACTCTTGAATATAAAATAGCAACTTACAACATTGAACAAGGGTTACGAGCTACGGTTCTCGCCGAGCGCCCGCGTGTCTTTGTTTTTGTTTCATACAGTTATGCATTTTACAACTAAACTAAGAATCTCATAAAAAAAAGTTTCGAACAAAAAATTTTATTCATACGATTTTCTACAACTTTACCGCAGACGAAATCTTCCTGACCAAAAAGACAAAAAAATCCTCGCTTGGTGAAAAATTCAATACATGGCGGTTTTGGATTAAATTACAATTTAGTTTTTTATTTTTGTTAATTATTTGCTGCCGTTATAAAAATAAAAAAAGTCATACCATTTTCAGTAGCATTTTCTGAAGGCAGTGGTATAATTTTATTTCAATATGCTCTGTAGACAGATTAACAAGCTCGAGAGAAAGCACACTACCTTGCGCTTCAAAAATCTTTACTTGACGGGTGTATTTGTATAAATAACTACAGCACGAAGTGACAACACCGCCATTTCTATCACCCGCCTAATTTCGTGGCCGCGAGTATATATAAAAGCAGTGGCGGTTTGCCCATAAGGGCTCTCGGACGCCGCCCCTCCAAAAGATTTGAAAAAGAAAAAAAAATTAAATACCCATTCAATTATAATTATAAATCTAATTAACCAAAGTGTTTTTTTTTTCAATCACATACATCGAAAATGTAGGGAAAAACACGCAAAAATAGCGCGAGAAGTTTGTATTTGTAGCCGTGGGACGCTGGCCAGAACGTCCCAATCCATTACCATGCAGTTATATGAAGAGTGGTAGTGGTGGGGGCTGCTGGTGCTATGACGCGTCTAAGCTTGTGCCTTATGGAAGCTTGGGACGGCGTCCGAGCATGCGTAGAGCGACGTATCTAGTGAGTCGGAAAGAAGGATGGACTTTCTGCTACAAGCAATATAACTAAAGGTATGTAAGTAGAGTTTCAGATTTACATATGATAAGTATTTCAGAAACATATGGCATCACAAATTTAATACCTAGATTGCCTTAGAAACTCACTAAAATACACAAAATGTTCGAACACCCCGGTGGTGTGTGCCCCCCCCCCAGCATTTTACTCACGAGCCGCCACTGTATAAAAGCGAAATACCACTCACTCACTCATCAAGATTTCTCAAAAACTATAGAACGGATCGGAATGAAATTTGGTATGTAGCTTCCTCTAGGGCCATAAGTGTTCACTAAAAAAAGGTTTTAAAAAATTGGAAATTTTAGGGGGGTTTGGGGGATAAAAATTACTAAATCACGATTTCTCCAAATTTACCGAACAGATTGGAATAAAATTTGGTATGTAGCTTCCTCTAGGGCCATAGGCGCTCGTTAAGAAAGGGTTTTAAAAAATTCGAAATTTTAGGGGGGTTTGGGGGATCAAAGTTATTAAATCACGATTTCTTCAAAACTACCGAATGGATTGGAATGAAATTTGGTATGTAGCTTCCTCTAGGGAAATAAGTGTTGACTAAAAAAGGGGTTTAAAAAATTGGAAATTTTATGGGGGTTTGGGGGGTAAAAATTACTAAATCACGATTTCTCCAAATTTACCGAACAGATTGGAATGAAATTTGGTATGTAGCTTCCTCTAGGGCCATAGGTGCTCACTAAGAAAGGATAAGAAAAATGTCGAAATTTTAGGAGGGGTTTGGGGGGATCAAAGTTACTAAAATCATAATATCAGATCTTTTATTATTATGACAATAGTGCTTTTATTATTTAAGATCTATATATATAAAAGCCAAATACCACTCACTGACTGAACACTTAAAAAGAATACAATTACGTTAAAAAGACTGAAAATACCAACCACCACGGGCCAGCTAGTATATATATATATATATATTGATTGTGAGCAGGTACTAGTGGCTTCGCTCACAAAAAAGAAATAAACGGGATCAGATAACTGCCACATACTTTCTCCCAGTTTACCTTCCCAAGAGTAGCATAGGAGGTAGTTATTTAGGATTGCAAAAGTAGGAAAATTTTACCATGGGAAATATTAGATGCATGTAACACACATCCATATTATATTATTATTATTATTTAAACTATTCGATTTCGAAAAAATGTGCACCAAACATGTCAATTAGGTTTGTATAGATGCACGAAAAAGGTTTGACATTTTTGAAAAACAACCCCCTTTTTGGCCAAAACCCCCCAAAAATCAGTTATTATTATTATTATTACCTAAACTAGAATTTTTAGAAAGATGCGTTTTTTTGCATATGGTAGGGTACATTAAAGGCTACAAATAAGTCAAATTTGATGAAAATCGTTAGAGCCGTTTTTTGGCCATTTTTGGGGGGGTAAAACCCGTTAAAAATCAAAAATTTGAAAAATGAAAAAAAGCCTGGAGATATTCAAGAACTACACCTACATACCAAATTTCATCAAAATCGGATATTTGGTATCCAGCTCTGTACACATCCTTACAGACACATAGACACAAGGACAGTCATTACCAAAAAACCACTTTTTTGGGTTCGGGGAGCACCAAAACAAATAATTCCACTAAAAATATTTTTGGGTTCAGGGAGCACCAACACAGATAATTCCACTAAACAATTTTTTGGGGTTCAGGGAGTACCAAAACAGATAATTCAACTAAAAATTCAAATTCGAAAATTTGGACGAAAACAATACTTTCTCCATATACTACGTATAGGGTGGAGAAATTAAAAGTAAATGAAATGAATATCTGGTACAATAATAGTGCATCCAGTCCCCATTCCGTCCACCTGTGTTAAAAATATTATATTTTTGAATACATTTTACCTAAAGTAATGACTACAAAAAGGCGTAACTGCCCCATTTTATCCCTTAAATGCAAGTAATAGAAATTCAAATGGTTTTTCTTTTTTTTAATATAACTTATAAATAAAATGTACCAAATTTCAGCTACCTAGAAATAGAAATTAATAGAAATTATTTTTTTACATATAGGGGTTGTAATCTCAATTTATAGCAAGTAACTTAGTCACAGGTAACAAAGTTAAAGTTAGTATCTAGGTTAAAGAAAAGTATGAGAATTATTATTTATTGTTCACGGGGTATGTTTTCAATTTTCATCCTTCGACACAAGTAATCGAAATGCTAGTGAATTAATCTCCCAATTTACCACTTATGAAACAAATGTGTCAAACAACAGATCTTTAGCTTCACGGGAAGAATAACAATTTATTTTAGTTGTAAAAGGACTATCACGCCAGTGAACACAGAAAAATAATATAAGGGACAAATGCACTAACAAGCACTTACCGTAGTTGTCGTCACCTCCACCATCTTGCAGTAGGCAAACCCGCTTATTGACGGTAAAAACACGGTTACATTTTTAGTGAGCACTTTTCAATCACACTTCGTTTTACAATACTTAGCGTAAAGATAAAAAATTTGAAACTTAACACAGTTAAACGATATTAGTTGTGGATGCTAATGGTGTAATTGAAAGTATTAATTTTAACTTCAATGCCGTCGTAATATCTAAATTAAGTTGACAGTTTACAGTGATTTTTAAATCGTGACATGACAAAGTTAGATAGTGGGGAAATTACGTATTTTTAGGGCAGGTGAATTACCAAAGCGAATAAAAGTTGTCTTAATAGTCAAATCGTATGAAAATATTTTTTTTTAATTTGGCTTTTGTCGTTTGGTTAATACGGCAGGTTGATTGAGATAGCTTTATGCGGCTCGGTAACTACCGCTAAATGCGCTAGGCTGAAGCTTGGAGTTTGATCTCGGCTCTTACATTAAAGTTTAAAGTTTACAAATTACGGTTTAAAGGCATACTTTGAGTATATTTGTATATGCAGCTAAATGTAACTTATTAGATTAGTTACCGTCATGTATTTAATTTTTAAATAATTGTTTATTACTATATTGCAGAACTTATTTTAGATCATTGAAAAATATATTAGCTTTATACACAAACTTTCAGCCTTAATATTCCGCCGTTTAAAATCTCCCTTAATATCTCCCACTATTAGTTTCTTTTAGTTTGGAAATGTAAATAAACAATAAAGTCAGAGTAAGGTTGTAACTGTATTTATTTAACCCTAGAGCGGTGACGTGATTTTTAGTTACATTAGTAGTGATCATGGTCT
Organism: Philaenus spumarius; assembly: GCA_018207615.1. Taxonomy (NCBI): domain Eukaryota; kingdom Metazoa; phylum Arthropoda; class Insecta; order Hemiptera; family Aphrophoridae; genus Philaenus; species Philaenus spumarius. The sequence goes on from JAGFPH010010059.1 coordinate 23,497, forward strand.
GAGAGACCGTAACCCACATATATCCATATATTTTGTATATTGTGTTAGGAAAAAATTAATATAAAAAACACTTGTATTACGTACTAATAAGTTTCATAAACATAATAGTAAGTTATTTCATTATTATTTCACTTAAGCCTATTTAAAAAAAATCAAATAGCGATACATTGCAAAATCAAAATACTTATTTATTGTATTAAAAAAATGGCACATAAAATATAAAACATACTTAAGCTTATTATTTCTTAACACTAAATATTGTATTCTACATAAAACTATTTTACTTTTAGAAATATATTGCTTTCAAACTCAAAAAATATAAATTGTAAAACACCGAAACAAAGATTATTTACATACAAAAAGTTAATTCGTCATCATTTATGTTTTATTTATTTTCTATTATTAAATCGCATTCCTTGCATATTACATAGATATGTTCCAAGAATAGATATGTCGAACATAGTGCGATAAAAATATTTTGTTTTTCTGTGTTTTTTTGTTTTGTTTGTAATTACATTCTTTGCACCTACCTAAGGCTCCACGCACAGGCTGGTGTAATAAATAATAATAAAATTACTTACTATTCAGAAAGAAAAAACCAACATGTATAAAGTCACAGTTTGACATGGAATTCAAAGAGAAATTATAATAAATGTATACTAAATGATATTATAAATAATAGACTTAAATTAAATATGTACTTGGAAGATAAATATAGTTTTTTTAAACATAACTTAGCCTATTTAAGCTGACAGTCTCATTGACCTAAAAATGTTATGGTTTTGCAAAGGTGATCTCTTATTGGTCTAGGCGCGCCCTACTACAGTGACTCATCCGCAGTGGACGACATCTTGTGGTAGGCTGCGCTATACGGGTGGCGACAGCTTTCGGTTCAAGTGACCCTTCTATTATTTTTCTGTGTTCGTTGTATCACGCCCATTTCACTCATTAGACGCAAATATTTAAATTGCATATTTCATTTGTTCTTTACTGTACAGCACTTAAAATTAATAAGTGTCAAATTACAGCTGTCTACATATTTTGGAAGTTAGTAGAATTATTATTTATTGTTTTAGGGGTTGTTATCACATTTTGACCCCTTAGCAGAATGGAGAAAATCTAAAACTGGTGTATCTTTTTATATGTAACTTGTAAGAAATAAATGTACAAAATATCACCTCTCTAGCTTTAAGGAATGTAAAAAATTTATATTAATTGTTTTTAGAGGTTGTTATCAAATTTTCACCCCTAGCAGCACGTAACGAAATATAAAACTGATTAACTTTTTATATGTAAAAGGATAATTATGTCCGTCTGTGTGACTTATTGTAATATAAGTAGATTACTTACTTTACATAAATTGATTTTTGACGCGTTTCGGAAGTAATTCCATCTTCAGAATTTCACTCTGTTGAGGTCGTTAATACATTAAAACAATTCACAGTACAACATAACACTGTTATACAATAACACAGTACAACATAAAATACGTTATAAAGAACATTTTCCAAGTAACGGAATAGCCTTATACCAGGTCCAACTATGCACGTCACATTATAGAAGAAGATCATTCATACTCTAATTTTGAAACCAACTTCCAACCGTTACACATATGTAGAAAGAGCAAACAAATGGACGTGTTTGAAGAGTATGAAATATATAAAGCGCAGTTAAAAAATCCTGAACATATGTTGAATGACCAATTAATCTTTAAATCCAATCTAATGTATGACCTCGCTAAGAAGTTTGATACGAAGTGCAAACATTAAGCGGTACTACAAGTTAGAGACCCAGCGTACCCTCAGTAGCTAAACGTATTCGACAGTGTGCACACGCGGTGTTTATTTGTGATATTTGTGTAATGTGTATATGTGTTATGTTGTACTGTAAATTGCTTTAATGTATTAACAACCTCAACAGAGTGAAATTCTGAAGATGGAATTACTTCCGAAACGCGTCAAAAATCAATTTATGTAAAGTAAGTAATCTACTTATATTACAATAAGTCACACAGACGGACATAATTATCCTTTCAATCTAAGTGACTTGGATACAAACACAATTACTTTTAAATTTTTATATGTATCTTGTAAGAAATAAATGTAAAAAATTTCAGCTTTCTATCTTTAAGGAAAGTGTAACAAACAATATTTATTGGTTTAGGAGTTGTTTCAAGCATTAAAGTTTAAATATTTTAAAATACTTTCTTAGTGCGCCTCTAGCTCCTATAAGCAATATGTGTGCCAAATTTCAAGTTCCTAGGCGGTATGGTTTTTGAGATACTGTTATCGGTGAGTAAGTGAGTAGGTTTACGATTATATATATATATATATATATATATATTGAGTCCTCGCTAAAAGTGCCTTCTGGAAATGTAGGCAATTCTGCAAGTTCTACTGCAACTGAGCCTTAAACTGCATTGTATATTCAGTCGGCAGACGTAGAAGAACTGAGAAATTGTTGCTTCTTGCTTAACTTCCTTATTTTGTATCAACACGACCAATGGCAGTGAGTGGAAACAGAATAATACGGGGATGTATGGGTGTCTCTCGACCAGTGTTTAAAAAATAATAGGTTAAACACCTACCTCCCTATAGGTTATTATTTTATTTGTTTGGAAACAACTTTTAAAATGTGTGTAAAATTTATTAGTATATAATTTGCAAAAAAATGTGGGTGATTGGGAATTATTTGCTTCAATAAGGTAAGTTGTTAGCAAATTAAAATTGTCCATAACCTTTCCTGGTTTTCAAATACTAGACGGTAAAACGTTTTTAGAAAATTTCAGAAAATACTCATTGCAAAAATGTACGACTTCTTAGATTAAACTGAAAATGTGTCAAGTAATTTGTAATACTATAAGATTAATAAACGAAGTAAGAAAATAGATTTCTCAACGGTCATGGAATAAAAGAAATTAGGTTTCTCATCTGTCATGGAATATGACTCAAAACCGTAACATAGGATTGCAGAAATGGGTGAGGATACGATAGCTTTACTTGGCGGGATCAGTTACCTCGGGAACAAAGAAAAGAAATTACGGTCACTATTGACTCTTCACTGTTTAATGATATAAAAGTAATACAATAATAAAGATGGTACATCATGCTGTATACTACTTAACTTTTAATATTAAATTACATAACATGCATGTACTATATTTATTAATACAAGTGTAAGGGATATTTGAATAAAGGATGATATTGCAAGCGGAGATAATTTAGTGGGTTGTCATGTCTGTCAAAATAAAGAAAAAACCGTCCTATAAACATATGCGAAGAAACTACAGGCTGTCCGACTGTACTAAATTATTTATATCTCTTATTGTTTATACATAGTGTCTTGCAACCATTCGACCAAACTTCAAAATGTTATTTAGCAGGTCAAAACTAGCGAATAATACAATATAACATGTGCCCTATCTTTGTTGTTGTTCAGTGTACAACAATGTTAATAATATTGTGGGGATGTGTGTGTTTTTTTTACTTCTCAGTTTCAGCTCTCATGTACTACGTATATGTTTAAGGCTAGTGGTATATTGTAGTTTTACATTGTTTTCTTTAAAATAGGCCTAGATCTCTAGGTTTATGTTCCGTTGTTTTTAGTCAGTTGATAACCGGAGTTGATTCATATTCCCGAAACGTCACGTCGCTTATTGATTTTTAAACACAAATAATGGCGAGAGTCCTAATAATTAATAATAAAATTGAACATCTACCATTAATAAATTATAACTTAAAACAAATAATATCTTGCTTAGTTTGGAAGTTATCTGTCTATATATGTGTTAAATAAAAATTATATAATCTCATTAACCTTTGAAATACAATAATAAACTCAACACTCAAGTTTATCACATTGGACTACACAAAATTGAGAAATTTAATTCTGCTGCAGTTATCCATTTCAAGATGGCGGTGGTTCAAACTTTTTAAATTTAAATTTCTGTAAAACTAACAATTTTACAAAAACATTAAGAGATACAAAAATGTACACAATTTAAAGACAAATCCAACTATGGATAAATTTGTATCATTCTGTCAAATATAACAGACAATTTTATAATTCTGGCTGACAGTAGTTTCCGTGAACATCACCGATTCAACCTGTATAGTTTCATGCATTTAAATGATATATAGTCTACCGCTCTGAGCAATGCCCGCTGATGAACCATGTTTTACAGTTTCCCTATGTTCAATAATGTTTACAGCAATGAACACTAACGAACGATGTTTTACTGTTACCCTTTGTTCAATAATGTTTAAAGCAATGCCCACTAATGAGCGATGTTTTACTCTTGCCCTTTGTTAAATAAAGTTTACATCAATGAATAATAATGAACGATGTTTTACTGTTACCCTTTGTTCAATAATGTTTACAGCAATGCCCACTAATGGACGATGTTTTACTGTTGCCCTTTGTT
>JAGFPH010010059.1:27929-42662 GCA_018207615.1 Philaenus spumarius
GGACGATGTTTTACTGTAGCCCTTTGTTCAGTAATGTTTGCAGCAATGCCCACTAATGAACGATGTTTTACTGTTACACTTTGTTAAATAATGTTTACATCAATGCCTATTAATGGACGATGTTTTACTATTGCCCTTTGTTCAATAATGTTTACATTAATGCCATTTTATAGGAAATCGAACTTGTTACAAAAAATTACTCCTGACATTACTCAGTACTATGAGCCATTCCTCTTGAATCCCCATCATCCCTAAATTTATTTCATCCTTTTTTTCTTTTTCAATAGCATTTTTCCTGGTTTATAATCCCATTATTTTTTATAGTTGAAATTTTTATCCGACTCTTGCCGGTATGTTTTCCATTAATACATTTCATTTGTTCGCAGGTTTCCGAAAGTTAACAAATATTTAGTCCCTGTTTACCAACCGAGATTTAAACGTTACCTTATGTATTATTTAACCTCGAGAGCTATGTGAACAGAGTGTATGCAATATAATTATCTACCACACTCAGTTACCGTATCGAGTAGGCTATATATTATTCCTTAATTTTAATGTTATTATAATAGCCAATAACGCTCTGATATGAAAACAATTTTATTATCTTAACATCTGGTCCAATTACTAACGCTAAGCTTACATGGAATTGATATTTCAAAGAGTTGATTGCTGATCCGTGTGGACAAAGCGGTTAAGCCAGGCTTTGATCCATTATATAGAGAGTGTGCCATTCAACTATTTCCTGTTTGAACAGCTGTTATTCATGGAAGATTTTTATGGTTGGTTCTGCAATAATGTGAAATCCTTAGTTTATTGTTTAATACTAATAAAATATGCATTGTTCGTAACTAAGTAAAGTAGACATAGAATATAAACATATAATTATACATAGGACATCGACATATAACTATACATAGGACATCGATATATAACTCAACATATCACATATACATATAACTACACATAGAATATAAACATAGAAGTTGACATAGAACATAGACATAGAATTTGACATAGAACATAGATATAGAGGTTGACATAGACATATAACTAAACATATAACTAGACATATAACTAGATATAAAACATAGAATATAACTAGACATAGAAGTTGACATAGAACATAGACATATAACTAGACATAAAACATGGACATATAACTAGACATAGAAGTTGACATAGAACATAGACATATAACTAGACATAAAACATAGACATATAACTAGACATAGAAGTTGACATAGAACATGTAAATATAAAACAAGACATATTATTAAGTTTTGAAAAGACTGAGAATGGCTTAATATTTCGAATGTAATGAAAATTTGAAAGTAGATGTGATTAGGAACCTACTCAATGTAAAAATACTGTTTTATTATGATGTCAAAAATTTGGTCCGCCATCTTAGATCCACCACTTTGAATGTAACTTTTTTTTAAATTGGAAAGTGGTTATGTGATACATAATTTCAATGTAGAATTTTTAGACAAGGTAAATGGTGAAAACCACACATCCATATCTCAAACCGTTCTTAAGATATTTGCATTTTTTTACATTGAACCATATCATTCAATGTAAAAATGAAATAAAGTACATTAAACTACTTACCTATCAATCAAATTTTAATGTTGAATTATATTAAACATTATCAAACAATCAAATAATAAGGTATTAATTTAATATGCATTAGTTTTAACAATAAAAAACAAAATAATAATAATTAATTAAAAATAAAGTACATTAAAAATCAATACCTATGAAAATTCAATGTTCAATACACACGAAAAAAGCGACACCAAACTAAATGTCAAGATTATGGTACAGTAAATGTTTGCAAACAAACCTTAGAAGAAAATTATTACAATAAAAATATTCAAACTATTTTCCTTCAGCTGTTTGGCAATGCGCTGATCTTACATAATAGTCCAGTATATAGAGGATCCAAGAAGTGGTTCAGCTTACATTGATTGCGGCAAAAGATTTTTTTTTTCTAGAATCTTTTGGTATGGTTTGGGTATCCCAAATCTAACTTTGCGACCTCGAAAGTTGAGGGGACATCTTTTGGGGGGGAAAAAAACTTCGAAATTTTCGGACTTTTCGCAGTTTTTCTCTTAACTCGAAAACGGTGCATATTTTGTAAACAATAGTACTTTAATAAATTAAAAAAGACAAAATTTTGGGTCGATTAAAAAAAAGTGCAAAATTGGTCCAGTAGTTCGATTTTTATGGGGATCCAAAAAACAGCAAATTTTTCCAACTTTGCCAAAAACTGTGTTTTACCCACTTTCAATGTGCTGTAACTTTCCAACATCAAATTTTATCAATACCCCCCTCCCTAAAAGTTCTAGAGCATCAATCCATGAGTTCAAAAAGCAACGATTTTTTAAATTGGGTAAATTTTGAAATTTTTTCAACTCTTAAGCAAAATTGGGGAAAACCTTAAATTCACACAATCGGGTTTTCGCTCTTTTTCGATGTCTATGAGTCCGCTAATTAATTCTGATTTCATTCTGAGTCTTAGCTATGTCATGTGAATTCATCTGGAAATTGTTTTAAGGAATTGTTTGAAAATTTTAAAATCTAAATAATTAATCATGACTTTTACCTGTACTGCTGATTTCTTGTTCCCTACATATATTTGAATTCTTGAAGACCTTTATATAAACGCAGTGGACTATTGTATATTATTTTATATAAATATTATACCAAAGTTATCGGGAAAGAAACAGTTAAGTAAGTTCTTATAAAATAATTGACAACTTAAAATACAGGAAAGTTACTACTTATTTATTTATTTTTATTTCCAACGTTACACAAAAGTTTAAGAATTACACTTATTTAAAGGAATGTTTACAATATTTTTTTTTTAAATTGATTGTTCCATTTTTCAATATAGATACACAAATAATAATTAATGACTAAACCAGTTATACCCAAAAATATTAAATTACTAAACAAGTTGTACAAAAAAAAAGACAAACTTTAACAAAATATTACAATAAGATGTAATTAGAAAGGTGTATGATGTTTATAGAAAACTATTAGCTTATAGTGTCCCTGTAAATAAAGCAAAACTTAAAATTGCTTATAACTGGAATACAACACATAAAAACACTTATATCTACATACATAAGCAAATTACAATTTATAATTAAAAAAAAAAACATTAACCTTTTCATACAAAAACATAATGCCAACTACATTAATACACAAATACATACGCACTTCAACACGGATAACCGCAAATAAAAAAGGAGACAACAAAATGCACCTCTAAGGCTGGGCCTATGTCTAGGATTGCCGAAAAAAATGAACAAAAATAGATAACAGAATTCGAGCGAACATATTACTTAAAATTATACTTAAAATATTATCTAATTAGTGAAAGTCACAAAATGTAAAACATGTATATCAAGAAAAGAACTTCATAATTAAAACGATGGGTATAATTTGGACTATATCATAATTTCTAAAAGGAAATCAACGGTGGTAGTTCAAGCAACCACTTCCTAAATGTATTTAGAAAACTATTTTTGTTAAAACTGTATTTAATATAATTTGGTACTGATTAAACGTTCTGTGTGAGATGAACTCAGAAGTTTTAGTGAAACAAGTAATATTTGGTTTTGTAATCTTTAAATTTGACGAATTAACCCTACTTGAAATATTACTGCTTCTTATATAAAACAGCTCCATTACCTTATAAATATACATATATACTTTATTGGCAATATCCCGAGTTCGACAAAAAGAGGTTGGGAATGTTCAGTTTTTGATTTCCGCTTTATAACTCTAACAATTCTCTTTTGAATTAATTATATAGACAGTTTTTATATTAATTTGGCAAGTACCACCCCACAAAGCAATTTTCCGTATTGTATTCTACTATGAAATAAAGCAAAATACACTTGTAAAATATTTTGGGGGCAATCATCCTTTGAGACGAAAAATAATCTAAGAACACTATTCAATCTACCCTTCAAGTGTAAAATATGAGTTTTCAAGTTTAAATTACTATCAACAAAAATACCCAGATATTTTTCACAACAACACATGCAATACCACAAGCTTAGTAATACAATTAAATAGATACTGGAAATATCTTTAAAAAATTAGTTTTGATGGTCCCGGTTGAGGCTTTTCTTCCTCATGCTGGGTGGCGTTATTTGCTGACTCAGGTTGAATATCTCAGTTTCAGATTTTAACAGTTAAAAAGTCATAGCTCGTCGGGGTCACGATTTGGAGTCAAAATTTTAGAAATACAGTGAGGGGTATCGTTTTATATTTTTTGGGGTAGGGGAAACAAGAACAATAACATTTTTTAAATTTTGACAGTTATTAAAAAAAAAAGAACGAGCCTGAAATATCGAAAAAGTGTTCGAAATACATCTTGTTTTCAGCTTAAAAATGTACAAACCCGTTTTTATATAAAAATTACTAATTTGTTTACTAAATATTTTCTTTAAATACTCAATTACAATATATAATACTCCACAAATATGCGAAGTCAGTTTATTTCAATTAGAACAGGCGTTGCACATTTGCGACATCAGTCTGTAGATAGAAACCGGACGTCTATATATTCGACGCTAGTCTATGCGTACTAAAAAAATGTTACAATTGGTGCTAGCGAACGTGTTAAAACAATTTAAAGATGCATTTAGATGAAATTTTCAAACAATTCCTTAAAACAATTTCCAGATAAATTCACATGACATAGCTAAGACTCAGAATGAAGTCAGAATTAATTAGCGGACTCATAGACATCGAAAAAGAGCGAAAACCCGATTGTGTGAATTTAAGGTTTTTCCCAATTTTGCTTAAGAGTTGAAAAAATTTCAAAATTTACCCAATTTTAAAAAATTGGTGCTTTTTGAACTCATGGATTGATGCTCTACAACTTTTAGGGAGGGGGGTATTGATAAAATTTGATGTTGGAAAGTTACAGCACATTGAAAATGGGTAAAACACAGTTTTTGGCAAAGTTGGAAAAATTTGCTGTTTTTTGGATCCCCATAAAAATCGAAGTACTGTACAAATTTTACGCTTTGTTTTTTTTTTTTTTTTTTTTTTTTGTTAATCGACTCGAACAATCGACTGTTGTTTACAAAATATTCACCGTTTTCGAGTTATAAGCGAAAAACTGAAAAAAGAGGTTTTTTGCCCCCCAAAAGTTGATCCCCCCACTTTCGAGGTCGAAAAATTAGATTTGGCATACCCACACCATACCAAACGATCCTAGAAAAAAAAATCTTTTGCCGCAATTAATGTAAGCTGCAACTCCTATTTAAACTGGGCTATAATAACAGTCAAGCACAGTTGAATCATTTCAGGTCGAATTCTGTTATAGAATTTCAAGCCACTTCAATTTCAGATCATCAATTAACTGTTGCTGGTTTCTTTTTGTACACATTGTCTTTCATGGACCCCCAAAACAAACAAAACGAGTAAATGTTTAAAAATACTTACATTAAAATTTGATAGGTACCGTAAGAAGTTTAATGCTTATTTCAATGTTACTTAATTAAATGATATAATTCAATGTAAACAAATGCAAATATCTCCAGAACGGTTTCAGATATGGATGTGTGGTTTTCACCATTGATTTTGTCTTAAAATTCTACATTGAAATTATGTATCACATGACCACTTTCATATTAAAAAAAAAAGTTACATTAGAAATGGCGGATCCAAGATGTTTCCTTAAAAATTCAAAATGTCCTTATATACGACATATTAAGCCGTTCTCAGACTTTTCACCAACCCTGAAAGGTCTTCAGGTGATGCTATGTTTTTAGTGTCAGCACAGATACATTATGTTGGTAGCACTTTTTACTTTCATAGAAATCTGGGTATTATATCGCCTCAGAAAATTCCTGTCAGTTGCCTTCGTTACATCGCCTATTTTGTTTTTATTGTTTGTTCTGTAATATTTGATTTAGATTGTTAAAATATGATTTCTCATCATCATTAAAATGCATAGTTTCTTAATATATAAGGGAAAAGTTTTTTTTTTCTTTCTATTACAACTGACGGTCGCCCATTTCCGCACCAATACCAAATTTCGAAAAACCAATTGACTAAACTCAAGGGCGCCGCCACATAGGGGCAAGGGGGGGCCTGGCCCCCCCCTGGAAGGACAAAAAGAAAAATAACGAAACATTTAAAATAAGACACTTTATTGTAATGCCAAAGCTCAACAGGAAAAATTATTATGACATTTAAAATACGGTATGAAAAACTAATACTCTACGCGTGTAGAAAATATATATCACCAATCATACGTCCTACGTTAATTATTTTGTAGAGTAGTGTAACAGGTGGTAATCCTGAGAGTGAGAGTACATTGAGTATAATAATTCCGCCTATACCCGTGAGGCGCGGGCGTAGTCTTTCGTAGCGTCCTGCCTGCCCTTTCCGTCGTCTGCTTGACAAGCTTGTGTTGTTGTTTGATCGATTAGTGATCGATAGTGAATCAAAGTGATTGTTGGTGTTATTTCCAATTTCGATTTAGCTGACAAAGTACTTATTAGAGGTAAGTCTTCTTTACTATATAACATCTACTAAACTATGGGGATTTATTATAATTTACAGGAATGTATTGTTGTTCAATTACCTAACCTACCTAGAGATGAGTAGGCCTAGACAACGTATCGCTTCTAGCTGACTAGCTGTTATGGCTTACGGTGTCTGGTGACGCATCACAAATGAACCAAAGGCAAAGCTACATAATACAACTGTGTATAGATTTAGAACAAGCTACATAATATGTACAAATAAGATACATAGATTGTCTTTTGCAATATGATGCGTAAGAAACCATATATTAAGTACGTAGGCTATACGATTAATTTATGCTGTCAAGAACTAGACTGGTTCCCTGACTTAATACAGTTTTAAAGACGTTGATACGATATGAATTGGATGCGTACGATAATTTTGTGGCGAAAAGAAGTAGAGCTGTTGCCTGAAATATGGTTTCCCTTCAAACCCGCCTCATTCTCCCTGTTTTTTTACAAACTGGGACGCTACGCTTGCAGTTGCAAGTAAGGGAGATTTTATATTCCCTTCCTGCCTACTGTAAAATAGCCTATTCGCTTTGAACCCTAACGCCTAATTAGTTCTGCGTTCTGCTGTAAATTGTTAACCACAAGTGTATCATGCAGAGTTTCTACTACCGTTTGGCACCTGACTTTGAGCTTTTTCAAGGGTTTGGTAAATATTATGAAATAAATATCAGTTGCTATGCTAAAAATGCTATGAGTAGGCCTACATAGTGTTATATATTGTATTCTTCAGAAAGGATTTATCTAAAATACTGTATTCAAAGGTGAGATTTGAGGTACTGTACTGAAATTATAAACCACTAGCCTAATATGCGAGTAAAAAATCTTGACAAATGTTTTAATTTGACGCACTTGTAAAAAAATCTAAGGACAATTGTTATATAATCATATAAAAGACTTTTTTGTTTTGCATAAAATATTGAAATTCCATAACTGTTAAACTGTATATTGATAGTATAGTATATTGCAACATTTACAAAATAGTTTTACTACAAAAGCAAATTGATCACAATATATAATTTCAAAAGTTGGCTGATTAATTTATACGTTAGAATGCTTTATGTTTTTTCAAGTAAACAAATTATAATATTTTACATTATTTACTTGCATTTCAATAGAAATTTATACATTATAGAACATTATACATTATATAACAGGGTGAGTTTTTAATTACCCCCCCCCCTACTTTTTTCTAAATTTCTTGATATATCAACTCCGGACCACCACTGATCATAGTTGACTGACTTATACTTCATTTTGACTAGGTTTATATTTCTGGCCGCCATCTTGGATCCACCATATTGGAATGAGCTTACTTTTTTCAAATGTAAAGGTAGGGTTGTGACACATGATTTTACAGTAATTTTTATGCTAAACACGATGCCCCAATCCGCTTTTTAATATATTTATTTGTTAAAAAGAAAAGATATTTGGAATTTATGAATAGCAAAATATTTTTAATAACCACTAATTTTACTCAAAGGTTTTCCAAAATTGGGCCTTTTAGCCTCTGGTAATTGTTGGTTTGCAGTTAGTTAATGATTATACCATAGACAACCATTTTTTATCCGCCATTTTTTTCTAAGTTATATTTCAAATTAGAAAAAATTATGGATAAAAAATTGTTGTATATGGTTTAAAAATTAAGTAACTGCAACCCAACAATTATCAGACACTAAAAGACTCAATTTTGGAAAACATTTAAATAAAATTAGTGGTTATTAAAAATGGTTTGCTATTCATACATTTCAAATGTCTCTTTAACAAATAAAGATATTAAAAACCGGATTGCAGCATCGTGTTAAGCATAAAAAAGTACTGTAAAATCATGTGTCACAACCCTACCTTTTCATTTAAAAAAAGTAAGCTCATTCCAATATGGCGGACCCAAGATATCGGCCAGAAATATAAACCTAGTCAAAATGAAGTATAAGTCAGTCAACAATGATCAGTAGTGGTCTGGAGTTGATATCTCAAGAAATATAGAAAAAAGTAGAGGGGGGGGGTTATTAAAAACTCACCCGGTATATACCTATATATATCATGATTCATTTACAGCTTTAAAACGGATTACATCTTTTATAAAAGTTTCGCACATTTTTAACCTACCGTATCAAGATTACCCTAACTTGTATTGTATGTACCTAATAAATCATATTGAAAACTCGCTGGTTTACTTTCAGGTTTTAACAATACATAAGATGGACATAAGAAACTTTTTTTAAAATAAACGGCTTAAAACTGACCATAAAGATGGGAATTCCACCAATACTACTAAGCCGTGTGATACAATTAAGCCTTCTACAAGTTCTGCAGACTCTAGAGGAGATCCATCTGGTTCCTGTGACATCTCTCACTCTCACCTAGACCCTGGGTCAACTACAACCTGATCAATGTAAATCAGATATAGGGCATTACGTCGACACAAGAAACCTAAACAGTTTGAACGATAGAGAGAAATATTTAATCCTGCAATACCCTTGGAAGCCAGAAAAAAAATATAATTTTAAGGAAGAGGCGCCCTCAGGAAAAAGACATTTCATTTATGACTGGTTTGACCCTTACGAATGGATTGCTTATTCTAAGGACCAAAAGGGAGTGTTTTGTAAAACTTGCGTGCTTTTCAGACCTCATGTATCAAGAGGTTTACAAGGGAGCTTCATTACTCGCCCCTCGACAAATTACAAGAGATTTCACGAGGATGCAAAAAAGCACATGGCATCTGAATGGCATCGAGATTCATTAGAAAAGGCTGGAAACTTTTTATCTGTCATGAAAAATGAGAAACTGAGTGTAGAGTCTCAAGTCAACAATCAAGTAAAATCTCTTGTCGAAAGTAATCGAATGAAGTTAAAATCAATCGTGTCAACAGTTGTATTTTGTGCGACACATGATCTGCCTTTAAGGGGTAAATCAGACGAAAGAGCTCTTTTCAATGATCTATTACACTTAAGGCAAGAATCTGGTGATCAAATCTTAGAGGAACATATGAGGAGTGCGCCAAAAAATGCTAAGTACATATGTCATGAAATACAAAATGACATAATTGACACATGTGCTACAGTCCTAAGAAATGACCTAGTCAAAAACATAAAAGAAAATGAAGTATTTTCCATTTTAGCAGACGAAACTATGGACATTGGTGGAATTGAACAGCTATCACTTGGCGTTCGATTTTTTGACAAGAAAGAAAAAGTTGTAAAAGAAGACTTTCTTGGGTTTACACCCCTTGAACAAGGACTAGGTGCTGAAGCTATTGCAAAAGCCATTACGAACACTTTATCAAGTTGGGGGCTAAACTTGGAGTTAGCTGTCAAACAGGGGTACAACGGGTGTAGCACCATGGCAGGAAAAATCAGTGGTGTACACAAACGAGTCAGTGACATGTTTCCTATGGCAAGCTTTTTTCATTGCGCCAGCCATAGACTTTTTTGGTAATCAACGACCTCAGTGATATACCACACATAAGAAACACTGTAGGAACTATAAAAGAAGTGACATCATTTTTCAGAGAAAATGCCGAAAGAAGAGAAGTTGTAGGGACAACCCTTCAAAAGTTGTGTGAAACAAGATGGTCTGAGAAGTACAAATCCATCAGAAAATTTCACGAGAAGTTGGAGGACATAGTGAATGGACTACAAACACTTTCAAACAAGGAAAACAGAGATTCCAAACAAAAAGCCTTTCAGCTCTTTTGTGCGGTAACGTCTACAGTGTTCGTTGTAAGTTTGGAGATTGTAGCCAAGTATTAAGCAACACTTGAAAAAGTAGCCCAAATGTTGCAAAGTGTTAACGTTGATCTGATGCGAGTAGCAAAACACATTGAAAGGCTCATTAGTATGTTCGAGATAGATAGAGAAAATGATGAAACTGTATTCAAGAGTCTGATGGACAATGTACAAATAAAAGCTGAAATTTTGGGACTTACTTTGACTAGACCTCGTACCACATCAAAGCAATGCCATCGTTCAAATGTTCCTTCAGACAGTCTAGAAGATTACTACAGAAAGTCAATTTTTATTCCCTATTTGGAATACCTCATCCAAGCTTTGATTGAAAGATTTTCCAAGAAAACCCAAGTATCTTTTGAACTGTTCAACCTCCACCCTCTAAAAATGAAGACTATGGAAATACATGATTACGAGCACTCTCTGGAGATTGTACAAACTACTTATGGAAAAATTCTTGATAACCTTAAAGTGGAAGGGCTTGTTTGGTACAACCTTTGGAGAAATGATTCGAATACCAATACTATTGAAAGCATGAACGAAATTTGCTTGACTGAATTGATTACCCATGAACATCTTACGTTTTTGCCAACTATTGCCAAAGCTATACAAATCGCAATTTGCTTGCCACCAACAACATGCACTGTTGAACGATCCTTCAGGTAGTTATGCTTTTCGTTTGTATTAGCTAATTCTAGTCCTCATAAAAGACATTAGTAGAGTGTGTGTGATTGTGTGTTTGTACAGTACTATAAGACTAGAATAATAAATAGTTTAATGTCATTATTTGCTTGCTATTTTTCAATCCATCTGATTAAACTGATTGTTTATAAAAAGTTTACTATTATAAGATTTAAACAAGAAAATGTGAACTTACCTTAGCCTGCACTTCTTTTAATTGCAAATTAAAAGAGTTTTATTGTTTTCAGTACATTAAGAAGAGTGAAGACCTGGTTGAGGAACAAAACTGGGAACGAGAGACTAAGTGGGCTGTGCCTTATGTCTGTGCATAGGAATGAAATAAAACGAGAAAAAGAAGTTTTTTAACAAAGACCATTGACCTTTTCGGAATGTCGAACAGAAAAGTTCAGTTTTTGTTTAAACAATAGCATTTCTTTTTTATAGTCTGTAGTTAATAAAGTGTTTTTTTCAGAGAACGTTATTTGTTTTTTTGTAACATGCCTTTTCTCTCTTGCTCCAATAAAACCAAAACCTCGGGACTTAAAAATCTTATTGGATTTAAATTTAATAATTTTGTCCCAAAAAACGTAAGGATTCCACTATACATAATACAGCTGTTTTTGTGAAAACAAATTTAAAAAACGTGCGTTTTGAGGCTATTTGAGGGTATTCCATACCCCCAAGACCCCCCGCTGGTGCTGGCCCCCCCCTGTACAATTTCCTGGCGGCGCCCTTGACTAAACTCCTTTGTCATTAGTTCTTAAATAATAGATTTTCAGATATTTACCATAAAAAAATGTTTTGGATATTGTAATACACAGAGTTTCGAGAGTATTTATATCAAATCTCATTAGCAAGTAAAATCTTAAAAAAGACAGGCATACGAAACTAATAGCACAACAAAAATATGGCAAATGTCCGGAAAACAATCATACAATAAAATATGAGTTCTCCTTCCAACTTGAGTTTCTACAAAATAGTTATTAATACATTTATAATACGTTTTGAGTACTTAAAAGTCGTATTTTGGGAAAAGGTTTATGGAATATTTAGAGAATTGCTTAGAGAGGTGTCCGGACATTTTTTACACTTTTGGGGCCAGCTATCTGAGTTGGGAATTCCAACCACCGATGACCGACCAATACTGACTGCTCTCATTACTGTAATTTCTCCTTAATTACACCAACACTCTGAACATAATATAATGATATCGGCTTAATTATATAATGATAATTCTAAAGATACCACTTAACAGATTTGTTACATTATTTTACTAAGGCCTGTATAAAGCTCTTTAAAATGACTCTTATTACTTCATATTCTATATTTCATATAGTAATACGTATAGTCGTATATTTATTACATATATAGGCTGTATTTACAAACTGGAAACATGCTGTGACTAAAGTAAAATAAATAAAAAAACTTACAAAAATATACAGAAACAAATCATTCAACAAAAATTACGACAGCTTAACTACAGCTGATTTTAAACATGCCAAAATTGTAAAACTATGGAAATCATTTTGCCAGTCCAAAGCCTGGATAAAGTGTGATGGGAATCAGAATATATATATACCTGGTTATCCGTTTTTCAACGTTTTGCTGTAGTTCTTCGCAACGCGATTCGGGAACAAGTTCCCATTCTTCAGGATTTGTAGCTTATTTTACTCACATGTGAGAACGTCAAATAATGTAAAAACACATTATAACTCAATTCCAAACTGGAATCATTGCACTGAAAAACTAATAATAATATGAGTTCGAAACGAGACGCGAAGAACTAAGGTAAAAATGATAAAACTTAATTTTGGAAATTCGCTCAACTCACGTCAGCGTTTCAGCTGCGCAATCGTATTATTTTTAGGTTATCACTGCAGATCAGCAGAGATTTGCTGTAATTTAGCAGCCATGTTTCTTAATTGAAAATTAAAAAAAAGTTATAGTGCAACCTAATCACGTGGTCTCATTGACCAATCACCAGAAGTCTTAAAAGTCAGATGATAGACATTGCAAACCACCTGCTGGCATCTAAGGAAGTTGACTATATAATCAGTACGGTATAGAGTTAACAATAATATTGTTAACACTAAAAGCGGGACGACAATATGTTGCATTGCAAACCACCTGCTGATATTACTGGCATCTACGGAAGTTGACAATATAATCAGTACGGTATAGAGTTAACAATAATATTGTTAACACTAAAAGCGGGATGACAATATGTGACATTGCAAACCACCTGCTGATATTACTGGCATCTAAGGAAGTTGACAATTTAATCAATACGGTATAGAGTTAACAATAATATTGCTAACTCTAAAATCGGGATGACAATATGTGACATTGCAAACCACCTGCTGATATTACTGGCATCTAAAGAAATTGACAATATAATCAGTACGGTATAGAGTTAACAATAATATTGGTAACTCTAAAAGCGGGATGACAATATGTGTCATTGCAAACCACCTGCTGATATTACTGGCATCTAAGGAAGTTGACAACATAATCAGTACGGTAAAGAGTTAACAATAATATTGCTAACTCTAAAAGCGGGATGACAATATGTGACATTGCAAACCACCTGCTGATATTACTGGCATCTAAAGAAATTGACAATATAATCAGTACGGTATAGAGTTAACAATAATATTGGTAACTCTAAAAGCGGGATGACAATATGTGTCATTGCAAACCACCTGCTGATATTACTGGCATCTAAAGAAGTTGACAACATAATCAGTACGGTAAAGAGTTAACAATAATATTGCTAACTCTAAAAGCGGAATGACAATATGTGACATTGCAAACCACCTGCTAATATTACTGGCATCTAAGGAAGTTGAGAATATAATCAGTACGATATACAGTTAACAATAATATTGCTAACTCTAAAAGTGGGATGACAATATGTGTCATTGCAAACCACCTGCTGATATTACTGGCATCTAAGGAAGTTAACAATATAATCAGAACGGCAATATAGTTAACTATAATATTGCTAACTCTAAAAGGTTAATGACAATATGTGTCATTACAAACCACCTGCTGATATTACTGGCATCTAAGGAAGTTAACAATATAATCAGTACGGTATAGAGTTAACAATAATATTGCTAACTCTAAAAGCGGGATGACAATATGTGACATTGCAAACCACCTGCTGATATTACTGGCATCTAAGGAAATTAACAATATAATCAGTACGGTAATACAGTTAACTATAATATTGCTAACTCTAAAATGTGGATGACAATATGTGTCATTGCCAACCACCTGCTGATATTACTGGCATCTAAGGAAGTTAACAATATAATCAGAACGGTAATACAGTTTACTATAATATTGCTAACTCTAAAAGCGGAATGACAATATGTGTCATTGCAAACCACCTGCTGATATTACTGGCATCTAAGGAAGTTAACAATATAATCAGAACGATAATACTGTTAACTATAATATTGCTAACTTTAAAAGGTTTATGACAATATGTGTCATTGCAAACCACCTGCTGATATTACTGGCATCTAAGGAAGTTCTCAATATAATCAGTACGGTAATACAGTTAACAATAATATTACTAACTCTAAAAGCGGGATGACAATATGTGTCATAGCAAACCACCTGCTGATATTACTGGCTTCTAAAGAAGTTAACAATATAATCAGTACGGTATACAGTAAACAATAATATTGCTAACTCCAAAAAGTGGATGACAATATGTGTCATTGCAAACCACCTGCTGATATTACTGG
>JAGFPH010010061.1:0-11821 GCA_018207615.1 Philaenus spumarius
GTTGTCTCATTAAATGACCTCATCCCCTACTCAATGAACAGGTTGATATTTACATTAGTTTGAAACTAGCGAATCAGCTTGGCTTTTGACATCCATTATCAGGTGTAGCTAACATTTAGCTACCCAACGGGAGGTGTAGGCTCTTTCTGATGATTGAGGATACTTTCGGCTACCCGTCGAGAGATATAGACTCTTTCTAACGATTGAGGATGCTCCCGTAAAACAAAAAGCAAACGATGTTCCGACCGTACCTCCTGGGTAGCTATGGAAAGTGGTCGATTCCCATCTATCTCATTAGAGATGTAAAGTAATTATTTTAGTACTAATTACATCACAATCCTAAATCCTACATAATGTTTAAAACAAGTCAACTCAAAATGATGGTTAGGCATTCATTACAACAAGAGCCATCCCATAGTTTAGCCTGTTTAAGATCCATCCTAGATGCTAATGGCAAACATACTTGCACAGTTATTTCTAAGGTAGAGATAACTTTTATTTGATTTATGACTTTGGACAACTTCAAAATTTTTATTATTTTTCCAAATTACCTTGACGCTGGTAAGAGAGTTTTTGAGGCAATCTAAATTAAATGAATCAATCAAAAGAACATGATAAAATAGACTAAAAAAATAAAATCAGTGTAGCAAAATGAATTAAATTAAGATAATAATATGTTTAGTTATTATAAATCATTATTATTAGGTTAGTTGTGTTGGAACTACAAAAGGAACTTTCTATTGAAAAAGTGTATTACTTTTATAGCATTCAATAGTAAAAGTTGTATATTATGCTAATTCTAAACTAAGATATGGACTGCGGTGTGCGGTGGTACATACCTAAATGCCTATAATAAGTAATACACTTTTTCAATAGAAAGTTCCTTTTGTCATTAATTGCCCTTATTTAGGCAGTTAAATATCTTTGCGAATATTATATGTGTATGTCATGCTAAGTGCAGCTACAAAAGGAAAGCAAGATATGCCTAAATCTAAACAGAATACGCTTATCACGACTAAACGAGTCATCTTTAAGTTGCCTGAATTCTATTTTCAACAAATATAAAAGCAATTTATGGAGAGTACCCTTTTTATGAAACTTGAAAACCTGGATCCTAGATTATTGAAGATATTATTTGTGCACCTGTTTAGGTGCAGTGTGCTTTTTTTTCTCACCGTTGTTTTTTCTTCTTAGTTGGTTACGCCAAAATTACAGTCATTTCTGTTCTTAATTCGTTCTGGTAAACCCAAAAAACTGGCTTCACTGGTACGGTTACCTGTTTTCCATAAGTTTTCAAAGCTTGCAAAATCAAATGTTGAGAACAAATAAAATTCACCATAACCAAATAAAGTGTTACACTCACACACGAACACAACTAGGTTAAAATAGCAATAAAGTTTAACACTCAACTATAATAACTTTTAATTATTAGGTAGATTCATCTGCCATTCGGGCTATAATAATTTATTTTTATATTATGACAGTTCCTTCGATTAGACTAGGCTAAGTTATGTTTATATAATTTTCTTATACACTATAACACATCGTTATATACACATTTTATACAAATTATTACTCCATGCCCAACTTTTTAACGCCTGTACGTATTTTACCGATCACTCAGGCCCGTGCAACAATCTGTTGCAACATATTATATGTCATATAACACAATGTATGTTTTTTCTTATACATTATAACACATCGTTGCATACACATTTTATACAAATTATTACTCCATACCAAAATTTTAAACGCATATACCTATTTTTCCGATCAGCCCCACAGTTTGAGAATCTCCGAGGCACCCTGTATGTAGGGGTGAAGTACATGTATTACTAACTATTTTAAAAAATCCTACCAAATCCCACCACAAACACGGGAGTTATTGAATTTTGTCTGATCAACCACACATTTTTAGAATTTCCGAGGGACTCTGTATATAGGAATAAAGTACGTGTATTACCAACTATGTTAGCTAAAATCCGAATGAAATCCCTCCACAAACACTTGAGTTATTGCATTTTGAAAAATTTTGCCCCTTCAAACTTTCGGTTATGCAACCCACACAACAATTGACTTACCTACCGTACACGAAGTTTGGTTGGCCCAGGACCACCCGTTCGGGAGATACGAGGTTCCTAGACACTACATCGTTATAGGTTCTCAATGGCAGCACGTTCTGGTAGAGAAACTTCAAACTATCACTGCGAGCGACTCTGATAACGATTTCGATTCGGTCGGGTTATAACACATTTTATATAGGTACTTCGGGGTACAGCGAAGCCTAAGGTTAAGTTCGGTTAAGTCTGGGTTTTAGATCGGGTAAGATCGGCAGAAACAGTTATATAATGTATTTTACACTATATTACAAGGGTACAGCGAAGCCTTACGTTCGGTTGGACTCGGGTAAGATCGGTAGAAACAGTTATATAATGTATTTTACATTATATTACAAGGGTTTAAGTTCGGTCAAGTCCTGGTAAGATCGGCAGAAACAGTTATATATTGCATTTTACATTATATTACAAGGAATTAAGTTCGGTCAATTCCGGGTTTTAGTTCGGGTAAGATCGGCAGAAACAGTTATATATTGTATTTTACATCATATTACAAAAGTTTAAGTTCAGTAAGATCAGTAGAAACAGTTATATATTGCATTTTACATTATATTGCAAGGGCACTGCGAAGCCTTACGCTCGGTCTGACTAGGTACCAATGTTCTTCCAGATATACATAATGGTTTTTAGTATATGTTAGAACAATATAGATCGACAAGGTTCGAAGAAACTTACTACGTTGCATAACAATCGTTATATGTTTGGTCACACATTATATTATTCTATGTTAATATTTACTGTTATGATCTGACCATTGAACAACATATATGCTTATACAAACACCCCAACAAGGTTTAGGATAACTTAAATTGCCGATGTCTTTTAATATTACCACTCTTAAGTATTTTTTTGCACCCTGTATATAGGAGTAAAGTGTTCCACACACTTAACGCTAACCGAATAAAGATAACTTAAATTGTCGATACCTTTTAATAATGCATTCTATTGTTCGTATAAAATAATATCGCTTTTAAGAATTTTGTGACATCCTGTATATAGGAGTAAAGTGTTACATACATACTAACTGGGCTGAGATAACTTAAATTGTCGTAACCTTTTAATAATAAGTTATATTGTTTCTATAAATTAAATATTACTGCTTTTAAGAATTTCAGGACACTCTGTATATAGAAGTTAAGTTTTACAAACACACCCTCACACGCACTAACTAGGATAAGATAACTCTATTTTATCTTTTAATATTGCATTATATTGTTCGTATAAATTAAATATTACCGCTTTTACGAATTTTGGAGCACCCTGTATATATAGGAGGTTGCGAAAATGGCTGCGATATATCGACAAGATGGCGAACTAGATGGCGATGGATTATAAATTTAGCGCCGTCGTTTAACATTGAGGATACAATGCTGATTAAGTGCCCTACACTCTACTAGGGTGGGGGTGGGGTTGGGGGTGGGGTAGTCTATTTTACTTTTAAAACACCTTAAATTAATCCCTCACACATTTTTCGAAATTTTGAATTTTTCAAAATTTTAGGGGTGGGGGTGGGGGAAGGGGTGGGGTGGGGTGGGGGTAAATGTCTACGTTACGTCCAATACAGCTCTTGAACTGAACCCCGTGCTCAATTTTCAAAATTTTCCCATTTTTCAGAAAATAATTTTTTTCGAAATTTTGGGGGAGGAGCCCCTGACCCCGGAGCACAAAATTTCATACATACATCACTACACGCTCAACTTTTTAACAAATATACGTGAATTTAACAACCCCCACTCCTCCGCTTAAGTCAGCAACGCATCTCAGACGTAGTCCCATAAGAGCCCATGTTGGGGCCAAAGAGGGGCCATGTCTATTAGCGAATTTCCATAGGAAAAATGAGCTATTGCAGTGGCCCTTCTGGTAAGACCCAAGGTCGGGAGTAGCAAATGAACACCGATCATGGTCCCCAGAACACGTTTTGGGGTGACATTAAAATGTATACATATATGTGTGTTCGCACTCTAGCGGCCGTATTTTAAGTTCGATTTGGTACGCATGTTGGTTGCCTACGTCGCTCGGACTAGTTCGTTAGCCAAAAAAATCCAACAATCTGAAGCACGTTTTTTGACCGGAAATAACTATTTTTTGGGATTTTTCCTACTAGAATGAATTTGTTTTAGAGTTTTGTTCTACAAATATAAATGTAGGATGTTATTCTGCACATTTTGCTTTTTTACGCGACCTTATAGCTCGCTTGGTTCCCCCAAAATCTATCAAAACGTAAAATACCATAGAAGTGCCCGGTTCAAAGCCATGTGACGGATTCTACCGTGGGGTTGGCGTGCGAAGCACGCAATGCATTGTGTATTGAAGATACTTCCAATACGGGGTTGGCGTGCGAAGCACGCAACGTTTTGTGTGTTGAAGATACTCCCAATATTCGGAATGGCGTGCGAAGCACGCAAACCATTGTTTATTGAAGATAAGCAAAATATGCGAAATGGTGCGCGAACCATTTTGCAGCTATTCAGCACCGTCGTGAATAGACCTATTTCCCAAATTGTTGGTTGAAACCCTATAAACTTAATTTTGTAAATTTGCTCAACTCACGTCAGCGGTTCAGCTGCGTGGTCAAATTATTTAAAAAAAATTTGTTTCGACATTTGCCTTCATTGTGTAAATAAAATAATACACATTTCGTAAGTATACAACAACCCTCTTTATCGAGTGTTATTAAACTGACACATGTTATAAACCAAACAGAAAACATAAACCAGAGGACTAAACCTAAAAACACAACTTAAGTTGAGAATAAAAAAAAAACCCAGAACTAGAAAACTTGAGCTGAGATAACTTAAAACTAAATACAAACTGATTGGGAGAAAACACTGTCAGAATTACAGATGATCAAGACAACAAAGCTGTATTTTCAGTAAAATAACGTAACTGCTAACTTGAATCAGATAAAAGTTAAAGTAAACATCTTTTCCCCTTTTCTTTCATTGCCCTAGCACGGGCTCTAGTTATATGTTTATTTCACTATTCACTATTTCGTTGTTATTTTGTAACCAACATGCAACCCATAAGACCCTATGTTAAAATTTTTCAACTTTAAATTATATTTTCTCAAAAAATTCGTTTTTACACGAAATACAATTATATGGGTGTACTTAAAAATCAAAACTACACCTAAATACAAAATTTCTTTGAATTCGTTAGAGCCGTTTTCGAGATCCGCGACAGATACAAAGATACAAGAATTGCTCATTTAAAGTAATAGGACTAGGGGTTCAGCCCCTGGACGCTTCGCGTCCCAATTCCGCCTCGGCCTTTGGCCTCAGATGGCTGCTTCGCTTCGCTCGCAGTTGGAAAATTCACTAAAGAATCTCGTTAATATTTGGCTCGTTTGTACATAGATTTGTAAAATTATGAAACCAGGCTTAAATATATTAACAGTAATACAAGATTAATTATAACCTCAAATACATGCTTTAGAAACGTGAGAGGCTTTCATTACGATTTTAGTCCTAGTTCTACTATCGTCTCTCAACTACAGTTTTGAAAACAGGCTTAAATGTACAGTAGTAAACATAACCTCAATACTATGTTTCAAAAATGAGCCAGGCCTATATTGCAAAATTGACTACTGTATTAGAATTTATCCATTTTTGCTAAGTTTACTTTTTTTTGACAAAATAAATTGTTAAATCAGGAACAATTTATTCTAATTCTAACGTGCTAAAACAGTATAAATTAGATTGTTTTTTTAACAGTAATTAAAAACTATAAAATGAACAGCTGATTTTGGATAGTACTCAATCTCATGGCTTGTTTCTAAACAGCTGTTTTGATTGCTTTATTTACTATTTCGTTGTTATTTTGTAACCAACATGCAACCCATAAGACCCTATGTTAAAATTGTTCAACTTTTAAATTAGATTTTCTCAAAAAATTGCGTTTTTACACGAAATACAACTATATGGGTGTACTTAAAAACCAAAACTACACCTAAATACAAAATGTCTTTGAATTCGTTAGAGCCGTTTTAAGATCCGCGACAGATACAAAGATACAAAGATAAAAACAAAGATAGATACAAGAATTGCTCATTTAAAGTAATAGGATAATTTTTAACCAATGGTTATTTTATAGACGTTTAATTATTTAAACAAAATAGAAGCATTATAACGCGTGACGTATCCATTCTTGCACGTGGAAGTTTTATAATTAACGACTAGCAAATTTTCATCCTAGAAAGACGGTTAAAAACAAAAATAGTATTGTATATAAAACTACAATTTGCAGTAGACACTTTAAACTGCAAACTAAACTTTAAACACGTTCAGAGAACGGAATTACGTTTGATGACTGTCATAACCTGTTCAACGAAAAGGGCACCAACTTTCTTACTAGGTTTTTCTGACAAGGATAATACAAATTTCCTCAATATACTATATTTGGAAATCATAGAGTTTTCCAACTTCAGGTTTCTAATAATGTAGTATTCAAATATTCCTATAATAATAACAGTTTATTGCCGTTAAACATACTACATGCAATAGGCAGCAGTCATATTGGATTAGAGAACAATATATCATTTCACACTACAAGTACTTAACTATACAGGGTGACTATTTTAAGTGTGCCACCATTGGTTTATCAGAAGCGACAAGATTTACAGGAAACTTTAAATGGGGGACTTCACCTACTTTTTAGTTAACTAAGTAATTATTTTTTACCTTCTTTAGTATGTCAATCTAATCCTTTGTTTAATTTGTTCTTCTCCTTATATAACTTTAAAAAGTTAAAGTATTTTCCTTATAGCGATGCTCACGCTAAGTTAAACTTTTAACTTTTAACGATCTCCAATACGGAGTAAAAATTTGTATGTGTAGTTATGTGTTAGTTTTATTGTGTCATTGTAGAAGTACCTGAAGATGGGCGAATGCCCGTAACCGCGGTCGTAGGAGAAGAAAAAATTAAACAAAGGATTAGATTGACATACTAAAGAAGGTAAAAAATAATTACTTAGTTAATTAATACACTAATCCGTAGACTACAGCATGGAATTTATACTTTTTAGTGGCCATTAAAAATATGAATTTGAAGTTTTGAAAATATGCCACCATTTTCTAATATGGCGGTCAACTTTCGAATTTCTAATGGAAACCCCTATTTATTATGACGGATTTGGATTTAAAAGGCAATTTTAAGACTTTTTTATTCTTGGTGTTTTTTTGATAAACTTAACCGTTTAGCCGCTAGGAGCGCTGAAAGTTTCAGAAACTCTTATTTCAACAGTTATTAAAGAGGCTTATTTTCAATTTGCAAACAATAACATTTAACTCAAAGTGCAATATGTGTTACAATAGAATGTTAAAAAGCTGTTGCAATTTCATAAATACTTTATTTTTTACAAAAAAAAAGTACTTAATTCTGTTAAAAATTCGCTAACGCAACCACTGTGTGTGTATTGTGTAGAAAATGTATTTCTGTGCGCACGCATGTATTTATGAAGATGGAGGACACTTTGAAAACCTGCTTTAAGTCATAATTAATTAAGTCATCTTGACTGCCTTTTTGTGTCCCAAAACATTTAGTTGCTATGATACAAAGAAGTTTGTTACAGTCCCTACTATGTATACGCTTTACGATGTAGGAGAAGAAATCTGTAAAAATAGTACAGTTGTCATGTAAGCTATTTAGGTTCTGTACTTTTAACAGAATAGCTTTTAACTTAAAACAAAAAACGTACTTAAATTTAAATTAAATAATTATGACTTAAATCAAGTTTTCCATCTTCATAAATACATGCGCACATAAATACATCTTCTACACAATACACAGTGGTTGCGTTAGCGATTTTTTAACATAATTAAGTACTTGTTTTGTATAAAATAAAGTATTTATGAAATTGCAACAGCTTTTTAACATTCTATTGTAACAAATATTGCACTTAAATTTTATTGTTTTGCAAATTGAAAATAAGCCTCTTTAATAACTGTTGAAATAAGAGTTTCTGAAATTTTCAGCGCTTCTAGCGGCTAAACGGTTAAGTTTATCAAAAAAACACCAAGAATAAATAAAGTCTTAAAATTGCATTTTAAATCCCAATTCGTCATAAAAAATAGGGGTTTTCATAAGAAATTTGAAAGTTGGCCGCCATATTGAAAAATGGCGGCATATTTTCGAAATTTCAAGTTCATATTTTTAATGGCCACTAAAAAGTAGGTGAAGTCTCCCATTTAAAGTTTCCTGTAAATCTTGTCGCTTCTGATATACCAATGGTGGCACACTTAAAATAGTCACCCTGTATATCAATCAAATCACAATCCATGAATTCTTCCACCGAATAGAACACCTTTAGCTTAAGCCATTTTTAATTACACTTTTGATTATTTTTTTTCTGGCAAAGTTCTTATATGCAGAAGCAGTTTATTAAATAGCATATGCTGTTGGTAATAATAACTTTTATGCGTTTTAGCTAGTATTATACTAGGATCTATAATATCACATTTGTTTCTAGTATTGTAACCATGTCTATAATACTGGTTATCAAATTGTAATATATTTT
Source organism: Philaenus spumarius (assembly GCA_018207615.1). Classification (NCBI taxonomy): domain Eukaryota; kingdom Metazoa; phylum Arthropoda; class Insecta; order Hemiptera; family Aphrophoridae; genus Philaenus; species Philaenus spumarius. The sequence goes on from JAGFPH010010061.1 coordinate 8,632, forward strand.
GTTGGACATAAATTAAATTACAATATACATATATATAGGCAAGGCAAAGTCATAATCCCAAGTTTACAAAAACCGGGTTTACAGGATTGTCCATTTGACAACTCAATAACGAGCCTTATAGCTTTTTTTTGCAATATAAAAACTCTCCCTGAAGGACCCGAATTGTCCCAGAGACGTACACCATACATTAGCATTGAATGGAATAGGTCATAGTTTGTTAGAAGAAGTACTTCCGAACTAACATACTACTTTAATTTTCTTAATAAATAAATTACCCTCGATAGTCTTATGCAAAGATTTGCAACTTGAGATTCCCAGGTAAGCTTACTGTCCAAATGCATACCCAATAATTTAACAGTATTAAATGTTTCCTTTTCCAATATAATGTGACTAAGCGAGAAGATTATATGTTCGGTCTTGTCTTTATTAATTTTAAGATTATTTGCCGAAAACCAAGTCACTGCAAGTTCCATAGAGTTAACAAGTTTAGCACTAGCTGTTATAGGATCCTTATGTGAACTAAGCAGAGTCGTGTCATCCGCATATAAAACCGAAAATAATGGAATATTACTGTGAAAATCATTTATAAAAATCAAAAATAAGAAAGGCCTCAAGACAGAACCTTGAGGAACTCCTGCTATAACATCCATGCACTTAGACTTGCAGTTATTGACCGATACTATTTGTTTTCTGTCCGCAAGACATGATTTTAACAGATTATATTCTCTACCACCTAAACCATAAAACTCAAGCTTATTACAGAGTATATCATATGAAATACAGTCAAATGCCTTAGATAAATCGATAAGATTTGCATATGTAGAGAGTCTTTGAAAACCATTCAAAATATTACACACAATAGGTTCAATGGCCATAGCGGTAAACTGGTTTCTTTTACGCTGAAATGGTTTCGAAAACAATTGGCAGGTTTAAATTCATCAAACCCGGTATCCTAACAGAGTTCGCTTACAGGAATAATGCGACGAACCCTCTGCATAAACTACGGACATATTGCAAGGTTATTGAACACGCGTTATCGAGACATTTGATTTTTAAATTTTTTCCAAGAGGGGTGTCAAGTTTAAAAAGACATTAATAACAAACCAGATGGCTCAGTGACTAAACTTTGACTTGGTCATATTGTAATATAAATACATCTTAACAATATTAGTTTGAAGGCATTGCATTTTGATGATCAAGTATGCAGACATTACGATCTGTTTAGACAACATAAAAATAATAATAATAAATGTATTTATTTCCTCAATCTGCTACAAATTAACAACAATCATTCTTTTTTTATACATAATTACACAAAATTCACCAAAATACAAAAATAACTAAACAAGTTCAAGTTCAAACACTGTAATAAACTTGCCAAGACTGATGCCAACGTAACACTAAATACATAAAAACTAAATATATATATTATAAGATTTATACATACAAAAATAGGAGAAAAACAAAAGAAATAATATATAGTCTTACTTACATTGATCAGTCAAACAGAACAAAATAATGTTGGTGTATACAAGATTGTTAGAACTATAAACTACAAACTACTTAATCAGAAGGAGAAAATTTAGGGCCTCCAAGGCATTTTGTCCATTTGAAGGTTCCTATTTCTTAATATTATTGTTTTTTAAGAAGCGTTCGGATAGTGAAAGTAAATTACTACTAAATTTGAATTTTTTCGGCCACTTTAATAAACTTTTAAATCATATTATAATTTATTGAATTCAAACAATTAATTGTTTACTAAAATTTGGTGCTTCCAATGTAAACAATATTCTAAAGAACAGTATATTTATAATTAAAAAAAGAAAATAAACTAAACATAATGAAATAACAATTTGTAACTCATGAAAGGGCAAGGCTTGATAGGAAAATACAAAACAAAAGAAAAACATTAAAAAAAATTAAATTTAAAAAAATCACATCTGTACCACTTTGGAATGTCAATTAAAGAATCAAGGTTCTCAAATGTAAACAGCAATTTTTGTAGCTTCTTAAAAGAAAAGCTAATGCTATGTAAATTGCTTGATTTCATTAAAAAGAAATCATGCTTTACATGTTTTGATAAAGATACACAACCATATAAAACGATAGTGTTATGTTATTAGTGATGGGTGAGATTAAAAGAGATACACAGGGTGTCCTGCGACCATATGAACAAACTTTGTCACGTTATTCAGCATGTCAAAAGAAACAAAAAATGTAATATAACATGTGTCCTATTTCATTCCGTTTTCGGTCTGTCTGTCTGTATATGTTTTTTACAAAATACCTAATATTTTTATAAGTAGAAAAGATATTGAGCTCAAACTTTGTACACCTATTTTTTGCGAAGCCTTTTATCACTGTACGAAAAATTAGAACAATATTTTAAATATTTTCAAAATGGCGGCCGTTTATAATTTTTAAAGTCAAATATCTCAAAAACCGATAACGTTACAAAAAAATTACAAGAGACAAAAAAATTTACTTTTTTAATGACAAACTCAATGGTTTTTTAATTTTTTCTGTAGTTCAAAGTACAACAGAGATATTGACAAAAAAAAGGAAAAATGTATTTCTTGGTAGTTGTCAACAATACCCAGAATTACTTTAGAAACAAAATATTTTTGAACGTTATTTTGAGCTAAAATAATAAGTTATTCGCATAATGTTCCGAGCATTTTCTGAGCTGATTCCACTAGCAAAAATAATGAAAAAAGTTAATATATTCATAGGTCTTTAAATGCTTCGTTAGAGAGTTACAGCTACCGAAAGATTTCACCCGTGTTTCAGATTACTCACAGAAACGAATCCCTATGAAATATGTAGGGCGTTAATTAAGGTGTAAAATTTAAATTAATTTAATTTAATTTACGTAAAATGAGCATATAAATTTAATAAAATAAGTCCCAGTGCTGTAACTGCAGTAATTGTTAATACAGAGTGTCTTGCAACCATATGAACAAACTTTATCACGTTATTCAGCATGTGAATATTATCATAGATCATGAATAATAAATAGATCTTGCATCCATACGGGGGTTGTGTGCCGGAAAAAGGTGTTCGCGAAAATAGTACATGATCGCGCCGCGAGGTAGCGCTAGGGAGAAAGCATTGTAAGCATTGGTGTTTCCAACCAGCTTCCTTCGTTTCCCCAATAGATAGCGCCAAAAAAGTCGAATTTCCAGTGGAA
>JAGFPH010010061.1:28305-42650 GCA_018207615.1 Philaenus spumarius
GTTTTTTTTTATATTTTTTTATATGTATCTTGTAAGAAATAAATGTACAAAATTTCAGCTTTCTAGCTTTAAGGAAAGTGTAACAAACAATGTTTATTGTTTTAAGGGTTGTTTCAACCCTTAAATGCCAAATATTTTAAAATCTTTTCTTAGTCCGCCTCTAGCCAATATGAGCAATATGTGTACCATATTTTACGTTCCTAGGCGGTATTCAATTAATATTTATACTTTTAGGGGTTGTTATAAATATATCATTTCACTACTGTATGCCTTTATGATACTCACGTACGTACGTATGTATGTACGAACGGACGTACACTCACTTTTATAGGAGTTGATTGTGGAAATAAATATTTGTCAGATGTTGGCTCGAATTACCCAACACGACTATGGGATCGATACAATCTGGTTACCTTTGTGTTGACTATAGCTGATGTAATGTTGTTAATGTTACCGACTAAATGAGCCACAAATGTCGGACTTCCCATGTTATATTATTCAAGGAGTGGTCAAGTCAACTCCGCAGAGGGTGGGTTCTACCCTACCTTTACAAAACTTTATTAATAAAAGATAATGTTTGTATAGGTTTAACTGAACAACAAACGTTATCAATAAGTTACTAAGCAATTAGTTGAAACAAATGTGAGAAATTCGGGCTTTTTGTTGACTATTCTGACTACGGATTATGCGGGATGTTTCGAAAACCATTTCCAAACCCACAACAGGTTATTTCACTCATGAAAACTAAAAAGAGTTGATCTTTACACATTCCTTAAGTTTTTGGTTTCCCGCTGTTTATATTTCGCGTGTTTAACAACAACCAAAAATAAACGATACCAGGAACTGGCACATACTTTCTCACAAACATATTTAAATTATTAAACAGATTTACTGTGACTTCATAATTGTAGGTGGGGTATGAGAGGTGGTATTAAAGTAGGACATTAACTAATAAATATTATTATTATTATCTAGAGAGAAAACTATTCGATTGATTTCGAACAAATTTGCACCAATCACGTCAATTAGGCCTGTATAGATGCACGAAAAAAGCTTTGAAAATTTTTGAAAAACAACCCCCTTAATGGCCAAAAAACCAAAAATCAGTTATTATTATTAGCTAAACGAGAATTTTTAGAAAGATGTGGTTTTTTGCATATGGTAGGGTACATTAAAGGCTACAAATAAGGCAAATTTTATCAAAATCGTTAGAGCCGTTTTTTTTTTTTATTAAAAAATAATAACTGATTTTTTGGGTTTTTTTTGCCAAAAATGGGGTTGTTTTTCAAAAAATTTCAAAACCGTTTTTCGTGCATCTATACAGGCCTACTTGACATGTCTGGTGCAAATTTGTTTGAAATCGATCGAATAGTTTTCGCTCTAGCTTTGTATACATACAGACAGACATTTTGTAAAAAACACTTTTTTGGACTCAGGGGTCCCAAAACGGATATTTCCACAAAAATCTCAACATCGATTTTTTTGCGATCACTATACTTTCTCTATACTATAGTATAGTGAGAAAGTAAAAATGTAATGCACTTTGGGACAATGGATCTTAAGTTAATAAATGGTATCAGTTAACTGACACAAACTTTCTCCCAACTTACTGTAGTCAAAATAATATTTTTTTTTATCATTTATTTACTACTTTTTAGAACCAAACAAAAAAAATAATATTCTACCTACGTCAATTGTATAAAAAAATTATTGTCCCAGGCGGGATTCGATCGCGCGACCTTTGAATTAGTGGCCGTGCTCGCTACAGTTGTGCTACCTCGTGCGGCCGTCGCCGCGATGCTAGATTGACAACATAAACTTGTTTATTTTTTAACATTTCCCCATAATTATAAAACGCCGAAGTTTTGATAAAAGCGGGTGGTGTCATTTTGTTTGGCATCTTAAGCACTATAAATACTGAAAATTTGATCAAAATCGTTAGAGCCGTTTTTGAGAAATTTGCATTTTTGTCGTTTTTTATGGGTTTTTAGGGGTAAATTACCCTTAAAAATTACAAATTCCAAAAAATGAAAAAAACGCCTGGAGATATTAGGGTTTAGTACCTACATACCAAATTTCATGAAAATCGAACCAATAGTGTCCTCTCTGGTCGTGTATACGTACTGACACACTGACAGACAGACACCACGTTAAAAACACTTTTTTGGGTTCAGGGAGGACCAAAACAAAAAATTCCACTAAAAATATTTTTGGGTTCAGGGAGCACCAACACAGATAATTGCACTAAACAACTTTTTGGGGTTCTGGGAGCACCAAAACAGATAATTCAACTTAAAATTCAAATTCGAACATTTTTACGAAAACAATACTTTCTCCATATACTACGTATAGGGTGGAGAAAGTAAAAATGTCGTATTTCAGAACAAGCAAAAATCATATGTAACCTCAAAAAATCGAGGTTAAACAAACTGTAAGCATTTTACATTTAAAATTGTATCCCTTTTCCTTTTCTATGATTATTTATATACTTTTATGTTCTTAGTTATTTTCCTCTGATTGAAAAGGTGTTAAACCGTAAGAAGAAACAACACAGATATTATTATGTTACGTCTATTATAGGGACAGAGTGTCCTACGAAGAAACGGAGAAACTTTCAGGACTTGTTGAACTAATGAAAAAAGTTCAGAAAAACATAGGCCTGAAAACGCGTTAAAAGTATCAGATATTCGCCATTTTACTTTCTCACTACACTAGTGATCGCAAAAAAATCGATGTTGAGATTATTGTGATTTTTGTGGGACCCCCTGAGTCCAAAAAAGTGGTTTGTACAAAATGTCTGTTTGTATGTCTGTATGTATGTCTGTATGTACTACAAAGCTGGAGAAAAAACTATTCGATCTATTTCAAACAAAATTGCACCAAACACGTCAATTAGGCCTGTGTAGATGCACGAAAAAGTGTTTGAAATTTTTTGAAAAACAACCCCCTTTTTTGCTAAAAAACCCCAAAAAAGTCAGTTATTATTTTTTTGTAAAAAAACGGCTTTAACGATTTTGATAAATCTTGGCTTATTTGTAGCCCTTAATATACCCTAACATATGCAAAAAAACGTATCTTTCTAAGAATTCTCGTTTAGCTAATAATAATAACTGATTTGTGAGGGTTTTTTGGCCGAAAAAGGAGTTGTTTTTCAAAACCTTTTTTCGTGCGTCTATACATATACAGGCCTAATTGACGTGTTTGGAGTAAATTTGTTCGAAATCAATCGAATAGTTTTCTCTCTAGCTAATAATAATATTTATTAATTAATCTCCTACTTTAATATCACCTCTCCTACAATTATGAAGTCGCAGTGAATCTGTTTAATAATTTAAATATGTTTGTGAGAAATTATATGCCAGTTCCTGGTACCGTTTATTATTTTTGTACTTTATCTATATCTCTTGAACATCTTAGCCATTAGTTTGACTGGTTCAACATCCATAAGGACAAAGCGTAGGCAATAATTAATTAGCATGACCTTAATTAAGGTGGATAGTGTTTTACTGTTACCCTTTATTCGATAGTTATCACAGTTATACCATACGGTAGGACATTAAACAGGCTATACAATTATACACTTGACGTTTTTTATAAAAAGTTAAGTTTTTTTAGATATTCTCTTTTAAAATGTTTAAATTGCTTCTTTATTAAAATTAAACGGTACCAGAAACTGGCACATACTTTCTCACAAACATATTTCAATTATTAAACAGATTCACAGTGACTTCATTATTGTAGGAGAGGTGATTTTAAACTAGGAGATTAACTAATAAATATTATTATTATTAGCTAGAGATAAAACTATTCGATCGATTTCGAACAAATTTGCACCAAACACGTAAATTAGGCCTGTATTGATGCACGAAAAAATTGTTTTGAACAATTTTGAAAAACAACCCCCTTTATGGGCAAAACACCCCCAAAAATCAGTTATTATTATTATTAGCTAAACGAGAATTTTTAGAAAGAGGCAGTTTTTTGCATATGGTATATGGTAGGGTACATTAAGGGCTACAAATAAGCCAAATTTTATGAAAATCGTTAGAGCCGTTTTTTTATAAAAAAATAATAACTGATTTTTGGGGGGTTTTTTTGCCAAAATGGGGGTTGTTTTTCAAAAAATTTCAAAACCGTTTATCGTGCATCTATACAGGCCTACTTGACATGTCTGGTGTAAATTTGTTTGAAATCGATAGAATAGTTTTCACAGACAGACATTTTGTAAAAACCACTTTTTTGGGGTCCCAAAACGTATATTTTCACAAAAATCTCAACATCGATTTTTTTTCGATCACTATACTTTCTCTATACTATAGAATAGTGAGAAAGTAAAAAGAGTTTAGTATTTTTGCCAACTAGGTCTTTCACATTATTTAAAAGTGTCAACTCAATCGGTTGGGCCGTTAGAGATATAAATTATTTAGTATAAAAAACAAAATGGCGTATAGCTGGTAAAAGAAGCTTTTCCAGACCGATGTTTATAAGAACATTTTTCATTAGTTTCACCAGCAGAACAAGCCCTGAAAGTTTTTTGTGGGACATACTGTAAAACATCCCTGTCATTCACGCAAAAACTACGACCCTACTGAGCATGCGTCATGATCCAGCACACCCTCCCCTCCTCCTTACTCCGATGCAAGTGACTTTATCATAATCAATAGCAATTTCCTGGAAAATATCAGAGTATGCACTAATCAGTGTGCATTTCCTTGAGCATAGATGGGAGTCACCGCGAGGCCTGGGGATTGGTGAGCGAAGCGTACAGTGGTATACTGATGGTATAGTATAAATATTTTGTTATTATTACTGTTGTAACGGATTGCTGTGCTTATTAATTTCAAAGAGCCTAAAAATGTATTATTTATATACAAGTTAAAGATTTTAAAACCAATTTCTATTATATTACTTAATTCTTATAGAATACCTCCTCCATGTTGTGCAAAATTTCATATAGGGCCTGCCGTTATGGTAAGTTTCAATTCAATTATTCAAATACAGTATTTTTCATGGTACTACAGGAATATCAGTTGCTTTTCTATTGCGTATATTGCCAGGTAAAGTTCGTCATATCCGCGCTAGTGAGGATAAGTCAGCTGATTACAACAATACAATATTGAAATAATGCCCATCTGTTTTAAAACACACGCACCATAAATGGATTACGAGATTCCCGCTGTCCCTATCTACTATCTAGCGAAACTACTTGCTGCCAAGGGAACGGACTTGGAAAAATTAGCGGGGAAAGAAGACCCTGTTGAGTCAGTAAGAAGAAAAATAAATGTAAATAAAATAAACGTTAATAATCATATTTTTTGCTGTTGTATCAAATAATTTTTTGCTGTAGTATCGTGAAACTCGTGGGAAAATGTTCTTTTTAGATGCTCGTTCTCCTGTATCTGAAAAATCACACTTTTCCCACTAGTTGTGAAATGTCAGTAATACAGTTTTGTAATATTTATTTTCCTCCTGTCTGTGTTTAACGTTTAACAACTAGCCTGGTTTACAAAATTGATCGCAGTGGTACAAAGAATTTATCTTTTTTTTAAACTAAATGCCGGTTTGTTGCAGTTGCAATGGACAGAGAGGCCAAGGAGACTGAATGCAAAGTGTGTGGAGACAAAGCTTCAGGAAAACACTACGGAGTCCCGAGTTGTGACGGCTGCAGAGGTTTCTTTAAAAGAAGCATTCGGAGGTTAATTTAACTTTTTATTTCTTAGACTAAATTAGGGGCAGGCGTGGATCCAGGGGGGGGCAAATGCCCCAATTGCCCCTCCCTAACTCCGAAAGAAATATTTTACGTGTCTATTACGTTCTGATTTCTACCGGAAAAACGCGAGAATAACGCGTAGAAAAATCGATCGGGAAAGCAATATTGCAGTTCCAAGTTTGTTTTTTGCGTATATTGAAGTTGAATCGGTTGGTTCACCTTTCTGCCGATGTTTTGCGCACGTCACGCCTTGCTTTGTTTTCGGCAAGTAACTTATCTATTGAAATATCTAGTCTATGGTTTCCTTAGCTCTTTTAGTTAGTTGTTTACTTCAAAAACAGACAAAGTTTTCTAATTTGTTGGTGTATTTTAGTTGTATTTTTTATTGAGAAATGGTTTTGAACGAATATGAAACGAACTTCCAAAATAACATTAAAAAAATAGAAGTCATCAACAAGTAAGCTACCTGTTTATTCTGACACAGTTGTTCACGTACATACAGGCGATAGGCCTATGTTTACGTACCTTAATAAAACGAAGAACGAGTTTTATTTTTAACGTTTTCTCCAAAGTAAAAAATCCTTTTGTTCAACATTTACTTTACGTAATTCTAAAAAGGTGAATAATGAACAATGAAGGATAGTAACAAATAATAAAATCACTAAAAATCTAACCTCCAATAATTCTGCAATTAATAAATAAACATATTATATTGTAGGCGTGTATAGGCCTACGCACGTTTTAGTTTGTGAATAAAATTGAAATCCGAAATAGATTTGTTGAATTTCATTGAAGTTAAAAGTATTGTATGGTGAACAAATATTGTTCTCACTCACAATATGGTTATAGGCCTAAATGATAAGTTACATCGTCACATCATCTGTGACTTCTATTTTCTTTGTCTTACTCGTTTCGGGGCTTATGTCTAAAAATCAGAACTTCACTCACTAGAAGTCGTCAAAAAAGTAATGTTTTGTCTTTTGTCGTAAAAAGTGTAATATTTTGACATATTTTAATACAAGTGCGAGTAAGATCTCAAACAAACAATCAAAATTGCGCTATACGAAGGCCTACGCCAAACCAAAGTTTTTAGACATCAGTAAATACAAAAATGAAGAATTTAACAAGTCAAACATTGTTGACAACCAGAATATTTCCATTAAGGCCACGCTCCCCTTAACGGCAAGTTGGTAGGCGACGCCAGCGCGCTCCACAGCTACGGTATCAGTTTAAACTAGAATCCTCCACAAAATTGAGTCACAACAAAAGTAGTTCTTTCCGCTTCAGGCGAGTGGGGGGAACCCCCATCCCTTAGCTAGACATGAAGGGAGGGGAGGAGAATGACCTTGTCGAGTGAGTTTTCGCCAGCCGTAGCCGAGCCGATGTCTACCCGAAATAAACTTTCATCTCCGTGTTGTGTGTGCCTTCTGACTGATTCTCGATTCTCCTATTAGCCCAGTCAATCTGTACATCCTCAGATGCAAAAGGTCGGGAAGTTCTGATTTTTTGGTATGTTGTATGTATAGGGGCACTATTTAAAATTCCAAGTTTTCGATCTCGGGCGTGCTCCGCGCGCGCCCCCGGCGCCGAAAATCCCAGATTTTTTTGACCTTGTTCTAGTTTTTTCACATTTTGAGCATTAAGGACTGGTTTGACAAAATAAATTAACCAGTCCTTTTTTAAAGAACAGTAAATTTGCCACAATTTAAAACTAATATCATCTTCCTGAGGATAATACTTTTTGAGTTACAGCCATTCAAAATTTGAGCAAATTTACAACATTTTCCAAAATCTTAGTTTTTACAAAGTATTTTTGTTTTTTCGCTCTGAAATAAGGGTTTCTCAGCAAAACTGATAAGGACTAACTTTAAAATAGAGAAAGGTATCTTTAATATGTGACCAAAATGGGATTTCTACCATGAATAGCTTCTGAGATACAGCTTTTTGAATTTTGAGTATACTTCCAATAAATAAATAATATGAAATTTTAAAAAAACAAATGTAATTGATCAAGTTTAATGTATTTTAAATTAAAGAGTATATACAGTAAAACCCCGGTTAACCGAACTCGGGTCAACCGAAACCCGGGTTATCCGAAACGCCTCCAAAGATCGGAAATCCAAAAATAATAAGCCATATTATATTGTATGTACAATGTTATTATTTAAAAAAAATCCAAATTAAAACTTGTTTCTACATCTTAAACATATTTTACAAATTAAGTAGCGGCTTTAAAAAAAAATGTGCCAATGTCAAACGTTGATTTCAGTTTTCTCAGGACTCGTAAAAAGTTAGAAGTTCCAAACCACGAAATAAACAAACCCCCATCCCTAATCTGTCGTAATTGTTTTTATTTCTTTTAACACATTTAGTCAACGACGGCTGAGCTCCTTCTAATGAAAAGATGGCCGGACATCGCTACTCGAAAACGTTTGGAGGCAAGAGATTTATCAAAGGTTTGAAGCTGTATAGGCATAATATTCTCCACAATATCCGAAGCCGTGAACTTCTTAACTTTAGTAATAAATAGTATCTTCTGGTTTTATTGAACTGGAAGGGGTTATAGCCATGATACCTCCCATAGCATGAAAAATGCCTGAACCGTACAATGTATGGACTTTAAAATCGGCATTATCAAATACGAACTGTACAAAAGTTTTTTTATGTTAAAATAAAATGCTTACTTTTTTCTAGCTGGCATAATTAATTACCTGGGGACAAGTGATTTACTATATTACCTTAAATAACAATATGTACATAAATAAACGTTATTCCCGTATCAAACAACTGTACTTCGGGAGTCGTGGCGCGGCACCTCCTAGCGCTCATTTAATTAAAAAACGATTTTATAATGATGTAATCATTTTATCACAAATCGGTGAATTGGATAGTTTAGATCAATTCATTGGCTACAACTTTCCCGCTGGAAGTTTGTTTGTAACCCAAAAATAAAAAATTTCCTCGCTTAGTAACTTTTTCATGTCAGTCTGTGATAATTCTCAAATATTTTCAATTATTAAAATTCGAAATACCTGTTAAAATAAAAGTTTTTTATACTGTTAGAATCCGTACTTTATGTAGATTAAGAATATCCAAATTTTATTTTACTGAAGCCTTTCCATCGAGTTAAAACAGCGAGTTAACGACTGCGCACGCACTACTCAAATATTACCTACGCACTACTCAAACAGTATTATACTCAGGAAGATGATTTTAGTTTTAAATTGTGGCAAATTTACTGTTCTTTAAAAAAGGACTGATTGATTTTTTTTGTCAAACCAGTCCTTCATGCTAAAAATTTTAAAAAACTAGAACAAGGTCAAAAAATCGGGGTATTTCAGCGCCGGTGGCGCGCGCGGAGCATGCCCGAGGTCGAAAACTTGGAATTTTAAATAGTGCCCCTATACATACAACATACCAAAAAATCAGAACTACCCGACCTTTTGCATCTGAGCCCCCCTTTTGGGATACGGATTTACTGGACTATATAGTTTTATTATGTTACCACATTTGACTCGTCAATTCCAATAGTAAAGGTAAGGCGCCAATTCAACTTGACTATAAACACTTCGAGTAGGCACTACATCCTAAAAATTCATTAAACCAAAATTTAAAACTCCATAATTTCACACCATTGCCCACGTCTGACATGGTTGTTTAATAACAGGCAGTCATTTATGGGATACCTGTACCTGTTATGATGTTATAAAACAGATATTTTGAGAAATATTTGAACCATATGACAAGTTTATTTATAGTGTTTTTGTTTTGTAAATAATCAGTTGTGTGTGCATTACTAGTACAATGGATACAAATTAGGTTCAGTTATAATAAAATTGTTTTTAGAATTAATTCTTTAAGTAGTTCTTTTTACATAACTAAGGAATGGGATTCGAACAGTACCGTCAAGTGTGTATGCTAATAATGTATTCATTTAACTTCTTTAATTGGTAAACGTTGCTATTAACATGCCAGAACTCAAAAGACGTACAGAATGTCCAAAGACCCATATACGAAAATATGTATTACTTTCTCAAAAATGTTATTATTTTTGTAGCACTGTTTTAGATAAACTGAAAATATACGATTAGTTTTGACAATTTCTGTAAGGCGCAAGTGTTATTCATTAATTTATTTATATAAAAACTCGATAATCAAACTACTCTGGAATTTCGCAACATGGGTACATTTTTTATTTACTGTATTTGTATGGGACAATTCATTTTGTAGACTCAATCTATAATTAAAATTTTAATATAACAAATTCAATATACATATAAAAACATGTACACATATTATGCAATGGGAACCTGATGGAAAAAGTTACATTACCAGTGGTATAAATTATTTTTCTTTTAGGTAAGGAATAAAGCTAAAAATAATTACAACTTTAAAAACATTGCTAATAATAAAAGACATAAATTTTAATTGCATAGTCTATATTATCTATGCGAAAGAGAAAAAAAATGGGAATTTGCAATAATATGAAAGAATACATCTAACTGATTGTAAAAACAACAAAAATTTCCCCGGGAAATAATATTTATAGGAATTATGAAAGAATAAAAGTCGAAATTTTATAGGTTAAGTTTCGACTTTTCCCAAATATTTCACGTAATTATAACAAAATAAATCACTTCACATACACCAAACTCGTAAGAATTAAATAAACTAAACAATATTAATCCCAAAAGTACACACAAAGCAAGAAAATTAGAAAATGATGTAACAAAACGTTAATTACGAAAACAATAACATCGTACCTTTAAATACAATAGAAACTACAATATAACTGCGTAATTGAAATAAAATTTCACCAACGTTGCCAAATCGAACAATAGGTTATTGTACTGAATGGGGTGTGTATAAATCGGTGACCTGTGGACTAGTAAACAGGCGACGCAGCATTGAATCTCATTGGTTCTGTAATTCGTTATTATCACATTATATAATTAAAATAAAATTTAAAAAAAATAAAAGGTTCTAACCTATTATAGTATTTAATCACAGTATGTTTACTTTTTACTTACTCTGGCAGATAACAGTATAATTATATTTCGTTATTATATATATATATATAAAAGCCAAAACCCACTGACTCACTGACTCACTCATCACGATTTCTCAAAAGCTACCGAACGGATTGGAATGAAATTTGGTATGTAGCTTCCTCTAGGTCCATAGGTGCTCACTAAGAAAGGGTTTGAAAAAATTCTAAATTTTAGGGGGGGCTGGTCTGGAGGGGATCAAAGTTATTAAAAAATGACTTCTTCAAAACTACCAAACGGATTGGAATGAAATTTGGTATGTAGCTTCCTCTAGGTCCATAGGTGCTCACTAAGAAAGGGTTTGAAAAAATTCGAAATTTTAGGGGAGGTTTGGGGGGATCAAAGTTGTTAAAAAACGATTTCTTCGAAACTACCGAATGGATTGGATGAAATTTGGTATGTAGCTTCCTCTAGGGCCATAGGGGCTTACTAAGAAAGGGTTTGAAAAAATTCGAAATTTTAGGGGGGTTTGGGGATCAAAGTTATTAAATCACGATTTCTTCAAAACTACCGAACGGATTGGAATGAAATTTGGTATGTAGCTTCCTCTAGTGCCATAGGTGCTCACTAAGAAAGGGTTTGAAAAATTTCGAAATTTTAGGAGGGGTTTGGGGGGATCGAAATTACTAAAATCATAATTTCAGATCTTTTATTATTATGACAATAGTGCTTTTATTATTTAAGATCTATATATATAAAAGCCAAATACCACTCACTGACTGAACACTTAAAAAGAATACAATTACGTTCAAAAGTCTGAAAATACCAACCACCACGGGCAACGCCGTACGGGTCAGCTAGTCACATCATATAATTAAAATTGTAAAAAATCTAAAAGGTTCTAACCTTTACTATTTAGTCACAGCATATTTACTTTTAACTTACTCTGGCAGATAACAGTATGATTATATTTCGTTATTATCACATCATACAATTAAAATTTTAAAAAATCTAAAAGGTTCTAACCTATACTATTTAGTCACAGCATATTTACTTTTATATATATTTCTAGCAGTATTATTAGTCGATCAAGCTTACAGCCAGCACAGTGCATTAATTAAGAAAATATAATTTAGGCCTAAGTCTTACTGCCATATTTTTTATAATTGATAGGATACCACTTTGTATAAGACTTTAATAACACTATACTCCGTTCACCTTGCCGTGGCGCCTGAAGGATTAGGAGACCCTTACACACACACGCACACAAATGCAGCCGTCCCGCCCGCCAGGTAGATGACTCATAGACTAGGGCGTCCAATACGTAACTCCGATTTTCGCAAAACTCAAACTTTAATAACTGATAATGGTATATTTGTAACCTCCGCACAATTTCAAAGAAAATGATACCAAATACGACATGATTACGATAATATATATGTATACTAGCTGAATGCCCGTGCTTCGCTATTGTTGTTAGTAATAATATGCAGTTAGTTGTCAAAATCTACACCAACTCCATCTAAAACCAACCGTTGTTGTTTCATCCATATCATTAAATTAAATTAAATTTCTGACTAACAATTTTTCATCAAAAGTGAAATTCAACTAACCGTTTACTCGCCATGGGTAGGAAAGTTGTGGTAAATTTATCTCGCATTACCTTAAAATCCCATTTTTGGACGCCATCTTGAAATTGGTAATAGTTATCGTGGATTTCGGATTTGTTCTAAAAAGTAGACAACAATACGAACATTTAAAGTATATGGTTGATTGGTGTCCGACAGCTGGAAGTATACACACTACTCGGGACAGACACGACATTACATTAGGGAAATATGTTTTTCACTGTGATATGTTTGCCGTTTCCGTGTCTGACGAAGTAACGGTGGGAGATAGAGGAAAACAGTAAATTAGAAAGTTGTAGACAATTAAATTTCTGACTGACGATTTTCCGTCTAAACTTGAATCGGACAAACCGTTTACCCTGTATGAAAGAGATATAGTGAATAAGCTGCTTTGTGTAATTTTCTGTTTTTGGACGCCATCTTGAAACCGGTAATAGATACATCCGTTTTCGTATTTTTCCTGAAAAATAGACGCCAATACAAACATTTCAAGTATATGGTTGATAGGGGTACGACATCGGGAAGGATGCCTACTATTCTTGGCACGGTTTTATCGTTTTTCTTTTATATATTAAGATAAAAACGACACAAGAAGTAATATTATTTTGGTTCATTTAGTCGATTATTTTTTGTTTGATTTATTTCTTAACATGTTTCCTCCAATTATTCTTGTACGAGTTATTAAATTATATTGAATAAGTTAAATACTTATTAATTGTTAATAAACGTGTTTTTACATTGCTGGAGTCGTTAATTTAACTATAAAAGTCCCCAAAATCCACTTTTTTGGTCCTAACAATATGTTGTGTGGACTCATTTTTCTCAGAATTTAACGAAGATTTCAAAAATAATCATATAATTAGGATAAAGATTCAACTTAAATATTGTGTAGCGTCTCCAGTACTTGTGTACCTGCCTGATACCTGACCGTCCGGGTCGAGGGTGTGGGGGGCGCTCGTGAGTGTGCGTGCCAACGCAAAGGGTCTCGTAATCATTCAGGCGCCACGGCAAGGTGAACGGAGTATAGAGCAAAAACAGGGCGGGTCCGTTTCACAATGTCAAGTTTCATAACGTGTAAAGTGCGTGGTTAAAATTATTTGTGGTAAATTGTTTGGGAGTTATTAAGATGATATAAAGTAAATGTCATCAGAACTTTACTCAAATGGCCATGTATAACTAGAAATATTAAACGAAAAAATTATTTGATTTCTTCCATAACTATCTACTAATTACAATAATTACATATAATAAACTCTAAACATATAATTACGTATAAAGAGATCAAAGAAATAACCGCCTTGATAATTTAATTTGACAGACATTTTAGCACTTTCGTAACCTTGTAACGTTTGAAGCAAAAACTATTCCCGCGCTGAAACTCAAGTAAGATGTATATCACTCCGCAGCTAGTTTTGGAGCAGGGCCGCTAGAGCGCAGTCGGGCGGCTAGAAAGTAATTCGCTGCAACAATCTCGTTTGACCCCAAATTTTGTGGGTATTTCTTATCCGATTTTTATTATTATTTTTTTAAATTAAACGTAATGAAACTTGTAATGCTTTTTGTTTTTATAATTTTTAAAAACTTGCCTTGAACATGACAAAAAATATTGTAAACTAATCCATGTTTATTAGTTTATTTATAAAAACATAAATTGCTATTTTTAAAATTTAGTCCACGAGTTGCATTTAGGATTATATTACCTTTTAAACGACACCGCATTTGTAATTTTCGGTTGAAAAATAACGACAAAATTAGGGTGTATTCGTTAGCATTGCGCTTATGGAGAATCAATCCAATATGGCCGACGAGGGGAGCGTGGCCTTAAAATTCAACGTTTTGCGTTAACATATTTTTGTTTTTCTGGGGACCCCCAAAACCTACCTGTTATTTTGCATACCTAGGAAGTGTCGCCCCCCCCCCCCCCCACCTCTCAGATGAGGTCCTGGATCCGCCACTGATTAGGGGAGGTGGGTATCTTATCTTCTAAAGCGAGAGATAATTGTCTGTCTGCTAAATGGA
>JAGFPH010010062.1:14024-42647 GCA_018207615.1 Philaenus spumarius
ATTGCATTAATTTATCAATTTAATGTTCGTTTATATGTTGTAGGCATATAACAAAAGCCCTAAACTGGCTTTAATTCAATTTTGAGACATATGAATATGGTTTTATAATTACTTAAAATTGTTTATGTTTTTATTTTGTTATATTATTTAAAAGTTTATGTGAAATATTCTTAGAGATATTCAAAATTGTAATCTCTCAAAACTGTATTATCTACCATTTAAAATATAGATGGTTCTATCAGATTTAAAACTTGGAAATGTACAAATTATTTGTTACGTACAAAGTATTTATAATTTATTTGTATTTGTTTAACAATGTAATGTTTAAATTCCATTTTTAATCTTACTAAATAAATGAAAAAACATCGTATGAATAGTTTTTATTAAAAATCAGCAATTACATAATAACTTCTTGTTTCTATAAGTATTGACAAGTAAATATTCTGTAGTATTTTACTTGGGGAAATCATGTGTTGTACCCCCAAGTACTATTTTCATCAACATTGAATACGTCAAATTATATGATAGAACCATAATCAGAAAAGAACTTATGCCTAGATAATAAGGGAGTATACAAAATATATATTTTATTATATTTCCAACTATTATAAAAAATCACTGACATGTAATAAACAACTATTACTACATAATATGGTACAATCAGCAGTGTATATTTATTTCACAATTTGAACTTTAATATCGTCATGCTTTACTATACAAAACACACTTTACTACCAATTAATTAATTGCGTGTAAATAATTGTAATGATAACAACAATTGTGTAAACAAGTTGTGTAATTGCACAACTATTTATAAAAAAAATAAATCCGTAAATAAATTTCAAATAAATATTACTTTAGTCTATGGAGTTGCAATACGAAAATAAAAACCACACGATAGTAACTAAAATACATACAATAACACGTAGTAAACTATAAATTATAATTAACAATATAATTATAAAGAAATAATAAAATAACACTTTTGAAAAATATATAACGAAACGTTAACAACGATAAAATTCTTCAAAAACAATGACAAAACATATTTCATGTATATCTAATATAATTATAATTTTCAACTATGTATATTTACATAATACTAACGCATGTAATCATTTTCTTTAAAAAATAGTTTTATTTATTTATCCTTTAAATAATATTAACTATAACAAATACTACGTATATGGAATAATTTCTAAAAAGATTAGGTTCTTCAACAAAGATAATACCTAAAAGGTATTTAGACTGTGGCAGATGCAAATACTTAAATGCGTAAGATTAATGGTACTACTTTGTTCTTTATGGATTGGAAAATTAGTTTTTAATAGGTCCAATAATAACTACCAATATGTGATTGTGTTTCAATAGTCATTCATTCATTAAACTTAAATTTTAAAACTTTAGTTATTTTAAGGTTTAAAATAGGCACAATAAAACATTTTAA
This sequence comes from Philaenus spumarius, assembly GCA_018207615.1. NCBI lineage: Eukaryota > Metazoa > Arthropoda > Insecta > Hemiptera > Aphrophoridae > Philaenus > Philaenus spumarius. The sequence goes on from JAGFPH010010062.1 coordinate 15,472, forward strand.
CGGTATAATATAACAAAACTCAATTGACCATACAGTAGATTTCTAATTAAAAAAATACATAAATTCATAAAAATATTTACTTTAAATATCTGAGTTACACAAAAACACAGAAATCTTATATTTCAGTATTAGTTGTTTAAACTTAAAAGAGTTACAGCCCAAGCGAATTTAATTGATATAAAATTATAATCTCTTATAAGATAACATAATACATTTTATTTATTTTCCGTTTGTGTCATTTAAATACACATAAACCTAATATAGCATTGTTAACATTTAAATTATCAACTTATAGCCTACTAGGAAATAAATAATTATGCTTTAAAATAAGTTTCCCTCACAAAATTGTAATAAAGTCCATTGAAATACGTTTGGAATGCAATCAGTTAAATTATTAGTAGATTGGCCTACTCACCAGACATGATCAGACAATTATTTCTCCTAGTCGGTAAGCCTAACAAAGGAGTTGGTCTGAAGCCAACTGGCGCTTAGTCAATGTGTAAAACATACCTGCAGGATGCAGCTTCATTAAAATAATTGCCGAAAGTTGTCATTTAGATATTTTTTCTCAGTTTTCAAAAGTTTACTAACTTTATCTTCGTTTTGTTTTATTATAGTTTTATAATTTAAATAATCATTGTTTACTTTACATTAAGTAAACATAATATATTTTGCATTTTACACATAACACAAAGGAACAACAGTTTTCCCATTCCTTCAATAATTTCTATAAAATATGAATGAGTTTAGCTTTAAGTGTCTAAAGTCAAAGGTTTCAAAGACAATGGTTGTTTTTCTTAGCATGAGTTAGGCTTTTGAATACACAAAATTTAAAACAAAAGTTTTGCTTCACAAGAAATATTTGTTTAAATTGTGTCTCTTCTGAAGATTGAGATTCTATACATTTATTGTAATGCTGTTTATTTCTAATTTCTGAAACATAAATTTTCTGTAGGGAATTATTTTTGTATTGAAGATACTTGTTTTTCATTAAATTACACCCAATCGTCTATTCCTACATTCCCTATAAATATTTTAAAAAAGGTTGAAACCTACATAATTTTAAAACTATCCTCTTAAATCTCAACTGATCAGAGAAAACAATGAATTTACTATAGTTTTATAGTACTCATGTTTATAGTTTATAATTTTATATAGTTTATGAATTTACTATACTCATAAAGTTTTGAACCCTGGTTATTGAACCATTATACACAATTCAGGGAAATCTTATTTAACCTTTAGTTAATTGTAAATATTGAAATGACTGGTTATAACAACCAATAAGCAAAGAGACAAACACTGATTTATTTTCAAAATTTTAGTGTAAATTTTGCATAAAATAATAAAGTTAATGTTATAAAAAAAACATTATTTGGAATTCAGTTCGAGAGAAAAAGTGTTGGTGGGAAACATCAAGAGCAGCTTTAAGTAAACATTTTACAATACATTTCCTCTTGTATGCTTGAATAATCACAGAATTTCAGCAATAACTAATTAAGGTTCTAAGTTTAGGTATTAAAAAAAGTTGCACTATTACTTATTATAGCAATCAAATAGGTGCAAATGAAATATTTATGTTTATTAATAGTTTTTAACTTTTACAAAACAAAAATAATTAGTTCTCAGGAAAATTTGTCTAAAATAGTTTTACTGTTATAAGCAAATTATATTGACAGAACTTATAACCAATGCAAATACTAACCATGACTTTTATATACTTAAACACAAATATTATAAGATAATACAAAGTAACCAAAATATCAGAAATCTAAATAAACATTTTAAAGCAAGTCAATATAAACTTATAACAATACTAATTGTACTATGTAAAAAATTAGGTAAGACGGATACAATAAAATAAATGTTTTCCTAAAATTGCTAAAATTAATTTAATTATGCCCATCTAGAGAAAATAATTTTAATAAAGCCCTTTAAAATGAGGTATCACTTGAAGGGGTTTGTATTTCAAATTTTTCAAATACCCTCTCAACCCTCATTTTGGGGTAAGGGGTGACATGGTCGAATACCCCAAACTTAATCTCCCTGTAGCTCATTTATTTATGTTTACTTGTTCCAAAGTTAGGGGGGGGGGGGGGGGTTAGACTTTATAGACACCCGATATATTTAATTTCATGAAAAGTAAAATTTCATTTAGCTCTATTATTGCAAGAAAGATTAACATTTTAAATAATTTACTTTTTTATATTTTAAATATGTTTCTCAAATTGTAAGTAATTACAAATAAATTTCCTAATAAACTATTTGGGTTTTATGAGATAAAATTCCGACTATAAAAGTTTTATATTTTGTGTAAGACTATTTTAAGTCGTAAAACCAAATAACTTACTACTCCTCTTCAAAAGTATTGTTAAAGATATGTAAAAGAAAAATAGTTTTACGTTTATATCTTTCACGTAAATAAAAATGTTATTACCAGTTTCAATTCCACGAAATATTATAAAGGAGTTTTGGTTAAAAGATATAGTATCCAATAAATTATTTAAGGCAAATTTGTAGTGTGTAAGTTTTGATAAATTCTTTAATAACTATAATCATTCTAAAACTAAATTAAACTGCAGGTGAAGAATTACTTCATAAGAATTATCGGTGAAAAAGTATGCATATATATTTTTCAAACTTTTACTTGCATATAAAAATATTAAAAATTGTTCAAGTTAGTGTGTAAAACATATGCCAATTTCAAATAATTTTGAATCTCTACATTAAATTACAAGTTTGGCAACTGTAGTAACATAAATGGTATTCCTAACGGTTCAGCAGAATTAACTATGTTTGTAACATACTCATTCTAGAGGGCATTCGTCAAAACAAATTTAATAACTAACTACAAATACATTAAACTATCAACTAATATAAATGAAGTGTACGTCGCTAAGTAGGCCTACGTACATTCTAGAGTTCCAACATAATAATAACAGCTGATTTCACCCATCTTCTGTAATACATTGATAGATTATACTTTGGGGTTATGTTTACTTCATTCAATAATATAATTTCTTGTCAATTTGATTTGTTGAATATGAGCTAAAGAACTAAAGTGGCCTGTAATAAGTAAAGTTATAATATAAGGTTATACAATGAGTAATATAAATACAACATTTTAGCATCAATTTATTCATTTATACAAACTTAAAAAAGATATGTCCATTACTTTAACTTAAAAAACATTCGTACATCTTTGTATAATGTATAAGGTATAAACATACTCGATTATATATTTCTTTATTATTTTTATTAATAAGTTCTAAATAATAATTGTTTGATATATCGAAATGAAATAATAGGCAGTTAAAAGATAATACTTTTTATAAATATTTTGATAAATAATATTGTGTATGAATCAAATTTGTTAACAAATATGACTACGGTTTTATAATCAGTGTAAAATGTGAATTTAACGTAATCAGTGTATTTTTAAAAATAAATTATAATATACAATCATTGTGTTATATACCAATGCTACCGTATAAATAATTTTTACGTGCAAATAAAACTGACTAAACACTTAGTTTTAGCTCAAGTCCTCTGGATTACATCTAAAGAATATAGTTAAAAAAAAACTAATACTCCAAGAAGACATTTATGTCCTAAATATGGTTTATTTATTGCAATGTCTTTTAAAAGTGACTTTAAAAAAAAATAAATGCCTAGAACGTTTTCACAAGTGTTTTAATAGAGATCCTCATCACAGATGTCAGCGATTAGAAATCATAACTTAGTAGAAAACTCATTTTTGAATCGATTTGTTATGTATTATTTGTCTGAAATACTTCTGTTCAAACAAATTATAACTTTACTTGTATAATCTGTAAACGTTTAGAAACGTATTATAGAGATTATTTGTTAAATTATGTTGATTATTTTGAAGGCAATTGAATGTTTGATTGATTGATTTATTTATTAGCCTCATTTGGTTACAATAGCATTTCTGCTTCATGGTACATTTGAGTTGTCACATGTACAAAGGATAAACCTATATATACAGAATACAAATATACACATAATACACATCAACACAAGTAATAAAAATAAGACATATATAACTATATTAACCATTTCAAATCAATCATAGAGTAATCTAACATAAAAACAACCACAAAATCCATTCTAAGCTTCATTTACTCCTCCACCGAATAAAATACCCGCTTTACAAGGAATTCCTTAAGTTTATTTTTAAATGCTTTAATGCAAGGCACTTCCTTTATATTGTCTGGCAACCTGTTGTACAATTTGAGACCAAAATAGCTCAACCCGTCCTCGAACAACTTTAATCTATGTACTGGGTATTGGAGCATTTGCCGTCTCATGGAATATCCATGTTTATACTGATCGATACCCATATAATTACTTCTACAAAAGAGCAAGACATTCAGGATGTATATACAAGGAAGAATTAAACAATTCAATTTCGTAAATGAATTTCTACAAGATTGCCTACCTTTTAAATTACAAATTATTCTTATAATTCTCTTTTGGATAGAAAAAATGTTTCCAGAATCTACTGACTTCTGCCAAAGAGCAACACATATGCAAAATATACTGTTTTAATTGTATCCGGACTGGAAATACGCGAACTAGTACGTAGTGAAAAACAAGCTGAATTAAGTTTATTTACGTTTTACGCGAGTAACCAATGTGCAAAAATACGTTCAGAGAATATCTGTTTGACATATCTTTAAGCCAAACCGTACGTCAAAGCTAATCTGACAGAGAAGCAGGATCTACAAAATAATGTTAAAACAAGATATAACAGCAGAGGTGAACTGTTTGTTCGAAAAAAATTTACCAGATAGGCTATGTAAAAAAAGCAGACTTTCTTTGAGAGAGTAAATAAAAATGACTACAAATGCACATTCTGTACAAGCAAAAATTACTTATCAAAAACTATTATTGTTCTATCTCAAAAGCTGAAATTATTCAGTTATTTGAAATTATCAGACATTTAAAAGGTGAAAATTATTAATCTTTAAAACAAAAACAGCCCGTAGTTTGCGAGCCCAGCTCAGATTCTCTGCTTCAAGTACAATATTTTAAAACCTGGTTAGCCTTAGTATTGTTTTACTGAAAAGTATCAGTACTTCCAACTCATAGCTTTCCAACATTTTATTTTTATAATTTCGGAATCAGAGTGAGGTACAATTTTTTCTTGAGCATTATTGAATTAAGTAATATATTTAAAAGTTTAAATTTAAAAAAATCTATAAATTAATTAAATTAAATTAATTAGATTGTATACGCTTGATCAATTATCTTCCAAATATTTTATCGTGTAGACAGTATCATAAAAATGTATTTTTGGAGGCATCAAACTTTAGTAATATTATAGTAAACTGCGTATATATATTTAGATCTTTATATATATGGTAGAACTATTTGAGATTTAATTACTTAAACATATAATAAACTATATGTTTTTATCTTTATATCTGTAAAAAAATTAAATTGTGAAGCATTAACATTTCCTAACTAGTTTCCTATGATCTGCAGACTGAAAAGCCAATTGACATTGAATTGTTTCGTATAAGACCCTTAAAGCAGTTTATCATTCCTTTGACAGTTCTAGACCTTTATACTATTGATATATTTTGTATTTACTTCAAGTTAACCGTATTCTTTATTACATTATCTAAAATTTTGTATAGATAGAAGAAATAAAATCGTACAAGCATTTTCAAATGCATAGTTAACAACCAAAGCTTAAGAAAATTAAATAAATAGTAAGAACGCTTAAAAGGAAAATGGTAAAATGCAGTTAACCTTTGAAAAAAAAAAATTGGAAAACGGTTGACCCTAAAGGCCATCCATGTAACTTCCCGCTAAGTTTAATTACAACAAACACTATTTTTGGAAATTTTGAACTGCCATAACTTTTGAATGAATCAACCGATTTTTATGCGATTTGCGGCAATCAATGCAGTTTTTTTTAAGTCTATTGAAAAAATCAACAACAAAAATTTTTCAGATGAAAAGTTTTGGAGAAATTGAGGAAAAACAATTTTTTATTTTCTTTCGTTCACGATATCTCGCGAATGAATAAACCGATGTTTATGCGATTTGCGGCAATCGATGCAGTTTTTTGAGTCCATTGAAATAATCGACAACAAAAATTTTTCTGATGAAAAATTTCGGAGAAATTGAGAAAAAACACTTTTTTTATTTTCTTTTGTTCACCATATCTCACGAACGAATTAACCGATTTTGACCGGACTGGTAGCGATCGACGTCGCTTTTCAAGGTTAAAAGCTGATTAGATTTTGGAATTGATCGGTAAAGCTGTTTAAAAGTTATTCCAAAAAAACCTAATTTGAAAATTTTTTATTTATTAGTTTTTTCGAAATTTCTCAGAACCTACCGGTCCGAATTAGTTGAAATTTTCAGGAAATCTAAGTTTGATGGAATTCTTTAGAACGCCGTTTGGTAGGCTCCAATCAATTAAGCCGTTCAAAAGTTATAAGCGGGTCACATACTTACATACACACACACATACACACACACATACATACAGACAGGGTGACACCCTCTCGGGAGTGGTCAGGGAAGATTCCTAGGACCTCACAACGTCGAGATCTGATGAATACTCGATTTTCGAAAAACGGAGTGAAACCAATAACTTCCCGATTTTAGAAGTTAAAAAGTTAATAACTTAGCGGGAAGTTAAAAAAATTTCAGGAAAAATTTCATTACTCGTTTTTTATCTCACTGTCAAATTAATAATGAGATTGATAATATTGAACTTATATTTTTGATAACGATTTGCACAATACTAATGTAAAATTGATAACGAGAGTCTATTTATACTCTCAGAACTTAGTTAATTATCAGCTGTTAACACTAATGATGACAAATGTTCCAACGAAATATACGCACAAAAAAAGTACAGTCAAACTTAAGAAATTAACTTTAAAAAGAGAAAACAAAACTAACAAATAAAGGTGAATAGAGGCAAGTAAATAGGGGATGATGTTTGTGTAGTACAAATGAGGTAAGTAGTAGCTTTTGAGGTAAACAATTTTCAAATAAAACAAAATACTAAAATTTGACAGAAAGTAATAATGACTTCCATTGCATTTTTTTATTTATCTTCTTCTTAAAGGGATTCCAGACCTTTAAACATTCTCCGTTATTAAACTTTGTATCGCCCTTTCTTTAAATATTACACATTCTTTAAACACCATCTTCAGAATTTTATTGGATATTTAAAGCATTCGTTACATCATTTTTTCGTAGTTTAAATATTTGGCATACATTCCTCTTTGTGTTACGCATATAATTAAAAATAAAAGTAAACTATAATTTACGGTATGTTATTAAAATTAATCTTGATATGTATAAAGCTTGGTTAATCAATTGAATCAAACACATTTTAGAAGTATTTTTATGACTACTCTGTTACACTTTTTAAAGCTTTTATTTCGATTTTTTTTTTTTTTTTATGGCAACTTCCTCCTTTTGGCCTAACATTCAAACACTAAAAAACACACTTTAAGCTGTTAAAAACTCAAATAAATTAAGTGATATGTAGAGAATATCTTTAACCTACACTAGTAGTACACTACTGACACTATCATGTACTAACACTACAATTAGTACTAGCTATATACACATATACGTGAGTACTCACACGTGTATGTCTCATGTGTATTAATATACATACGCTAGTTACAGCAATGAAACATTAATTATTCCAATATTTAAGAAGAAAATTTCTATTTATTATAATTTACTAAAATGGTATGCTATTCTAATCTAGTAAATTTAAGTTTTCTAAAATTATTAGAGGTATTTACCCGTAAATATCTAATAGATTCTGATGTTAGATCAAAGTCTAACACGGTGAGTAGTAAACGGGGGTAGTAGCCTACACTGTTTTTGTTTTCAACAGTTCTTACATAAATAAGTAATTCAACCGTTTTAAGTTGTAACTCTTCCTGCCTTGGCTCAAACATAATCAATATCCGTAGACTTACCGGTAATGTATGATGTTATAACCGTACATATTTATATTATTTAAGACGCCTTTATTATTTACATGTTTACGGGATTTAAAACTTGTTAATAGTTTTCTTTTAATTACTACAATTAAAATTACAATATTCATTTTTAAAAGTGTACCTTAAAATATTGTTAAGTGTAAAAAAGCTTAGATAAAAATTGTTAAATATTAACTAAAGTTCGAAGAGTTTAATAAATAACCAAACTAAAAATCTTAAATAAAAACTATATTAAAAAAAAAAATAATTTAAATATATATATTTCTTTTACATTTAAATATGTTAGTGTAAAATATTTTAATTTACTAATTTTTTCATTTATCTATAAACGAGATTATGTATCGTTTAACTTTCCCTAAATTATGGTTATGATCTGGAGCAACCGGATAAGCTTATAATATATAACTATTTGATATTGTGACTTACCGCCAGTAATGTTTTTAATTTGTTCCTTTAATTTAAATTTTCACATTTAATACACTACACTTGTTTTGGACCTTATCCTCACATTGTTACAGCCATCCATATAAAATGCACGCACGATAAACATAAACATTCACTTTAATGTTTCTTGGCCGGCGCTACCCATTGCACTGTCGTGGATGACTGTAATTCAGTGTTTTGCATCACCCGACATGGTACGATAAGGTAGGAAACAATTGTAGTATTTTATGTCAAAATTTAAATCGAAGGAAATACTTCAAACAGATTTTTGGCGATAAGTCATAACAACAATTAGTTATCAATAAATGTGTAGATATGTAACATTAAATTATTACAAAAATATATTTTATTTATATAGGGAAATGTATATTGATTAAATACATTGTTTTCCATGACAAAACTGTGTGCATTCATAGAATCTTTCTAAAAAATTTTGGATATTAATTAAAAAATGAGTTGATATTTATATATTATAATGTTACAAATATATAAGTTTGCAACTAACAAATTTAATTGTTGATGTATCCCCAAGAGAAAACAGCACGATGATCTTTATCACGCTTACATTTAGATATAAAACAAAATAAAATGGCCAAAAGAATGTAATAAGTGGTAATTGCAATTTTATGTAAATGAGTCCTTGTTATGTAAATTTGGTCAACGATAAATTCAACAGTAAAAGGGCTGTACACTCTTTCAGTAGCCCTGGATAAGTCAACGTGATTATTGGTTTATCTACGACCTAACAATGGCCGGCAACGTTTTTAACTAACACTGCTACTGTACTCTGTTAGGATGTTTTTGATAGAATGTACACGTTGAAGGATTGCAATAGTTATCAGAAATTTAAACAATTATTGAGAATTTTAAGGAATCTGTACAATTATCATATTAAAATAGTATTTACATCATTATAAATTGGAGAAAATATCAACAAATTGCAACAATGAAACATTGAACGTTTTCAGATTGTATATTTCTTAGTCTTAGAATTAAAAGTTTTATCACTTTGGGTCAAATTCAATAAATTATTCGAATATTCTGTTGTTATTTTTAAGTAAGGGTTTTTTCCGCTAAAATTACTTATTGCAACATATTCAACCATTTTGCATTCAATTCTTGCTGCAATTGTGTATTACTATATGACACACACACACAAAATACAAAAAACAAAACAAAATTTACTACGTTAATAAAATCTTATTATTTAATAATTTTAACTTTTTAAATATAAAAAATAATTGTTGGTCTGTGCCATACAAAAATACGGGTTATTATATGTTGTGTATTTTATTATGTGATACATTTTATTTGTTAAATGTATAAAGCAGTAATTGGGTTCTATTGTTTATATGATTAGTATCGGTCATAATCGGAATTATAAAATAAATTATATATAATCAATATATTTTACAACATTTTATAAAGTAATTATCATATAGTTGTTGGTGGATTCTTTTATCACTGCTACTTGTAATAATTTATGTATTAGTAAAATCTGTTGTATGTAACTAAAATGAAGAACATCCGTTTGAATGAGGATGTTTAAACATTTAAAATAGGGTTTATACAGAAATAATTAAAAGTTATAACAAAAAGTATTGATCTTACTAGTTTTATATAAACAAATCAAACAGTAATTTAGTTTAGATTATGCATGTCTCATGTATTTTAAAGGAAACAATGATGCTCACTATGCACTAATTTTAGTTCGATAAACATATAGAATTTTATAAAAAAACTGCACTATTATAATTTGACCAATATATGTATACACTTAATTCAACTTAATAATTATATCTACCCAAAAATATGTAAAAATAATAGCAGAACTATTTATACTGCAAACGTGGAAATCGATTCGTCTACATTGTACAATTGTACATTTATTTTTGCAGCATCTTTTGCATGGTTTAGTTAGTGTTTTTTATTTACAAGTCGAGTTTCTTTAATACTAAAATAAATAAATATCGTTATTCCTTATTAATTAGTTAACGTTAAACTAATTGAAAATAAACATGTTTGTTTTAATTGTTGACGACGTTTTTTTAAATTTCTGTAATTTTCAAGAAGAAAAACATATTTAGTATTCATTATTAAAAACCCATTCTAGAAATACTTATTGTGATAAAATATCTGCCAGTATAGCATTAATTAACATGAAACTGATAGCAGACACTATAAAAGGAAATAGTTGTACTTTCAAAGTTAACTAAAGCTCTAAGTTGTAATTAAGTTATATGTTAAAAACGTACTTAAAATTAATTAGACGTAAATATGTAACACCTATTTTCAGGTGTAATATTCAATTTCTATCTCATAATTTGAAATATGTACATGTTCATTATAAGTTTATATTATTTTGCATAATTTATAGAAAAATCAATAAAGCAATGAAATTTGTATGACGTATTTTCGGGGATGTATTTAATGTAGTGAACGTATCTATGTAAAAGTTTTAATAGTTATATTTATGTATTAATGTTTGATAATTATTTAAGATTTAAAGCTTTTGAAAACTAATTCCTGGTTCCTAAATAGTTATGTTGGGTTTTAAAGACCTAATAACACTACGTGTGTTAGTATGATGTACTGTATATTGTTAATGGTGTTTATTAAAATATAATACAAAAGTGTAGTCAAATATATCTGATTAGGATTCAAAGTTAATGAAGTAATAAATTATCTATGTTCGTGATTATTTACGTTTTAAATATGACTATTTATAATATTTAAAATTTTCTAAAATACTACGTAAATAAATCAACAACAAGTTATTTAAAAATGGGTGTAAGTAGGATTTAAAAAAATTTACTATATTTTGTAAACGTAAAACGATTTTAAAGATTCGAGAAAGTATTATTAATTGTTTGAATGATTATATTATTATTGATTGAAAAATGTTAATTATAATTAACTATAGATTATATTATATGTATATAGCCTACGAATTTTTTTTTTTTAGTTGCATGAGTTCCTTAAAAGCTTTGAATGCGTCTAATTGTCCCATTTCTTCATATGTTATTTCACCCAAATAGACCTTTAAAAAACCACATCAAATAAATAAATAACTTAAAAATCTTCTTAATAATTCAATGTGTTATACAGTTATTTGTAAACAATAACAACAAATATATATTTTATGGGTCGAAATGTTTAAATTTAATAATTTAAATTCCATTCTGACTTTAATTAATAAAATACTTAACGAACTCCATCTTAGCAAATTGTAAAACTGTACCGATAATGGGACCAGGGTACCGAACTTAACGTAAAGAAAAATCGAAATATCACAAGACGTATACAATATAGGTTTTTATAATCATAATCATATTTATCAAAATAATATTCAATAAGTTTGAAAATTTAGGGTTTTACTTGGTCAAAGTTGATCATCACAAGACGTATACAATATACGTTTTTATAATCATAATCATATTTATTTATCAAAATAATAATCAATTATTTTGAAAATTGAGGGTTTTACTTGGTCAAAGTTGATCATTATGGGGTTGTTAAATAAAACACACGCTGTTAGAGTACATACTCTGTTTATTATATCACTACCGGTTTCTATACATACCGACCATTAACAAGTGAACTACTACCATAAACAGTGTGTAGATTCTAACAGTGTGTGCTTTATTTAACAATCCCATTAAGATAACAATAATAATAACGCAGTAGATCCCATTAATCTTATGTGATTACATGTATAATAAAACGTCTATGTGGATACTACTTTCCAAGAGTTACAGCTCTACAACAAGATATAGGACTAACGATGAGTAAGTAAGCAATTGTTTGCCACAAATACGCATCAACACACCTAAACGTAAATATAAGTTAGTTGGAATAATTCAGGTTTTTATAAGATATATCTTTGCACACTAAAATAACGCAAACGATCACGCGATATTACATCTTCTCTGCATTAATAAATTGTCCATGTTGGATTATAACTATTATTCAAATACTATTATCATATAATATTAATCACAACAACATTCAGAAAATTTATGTTTTGGAAATAAATTTAAGAAATGTTTATATACATGCAAATTATTGTTATGTATTTATTACTGCAAACATAACTATTTATACTATGCGCTTCATTTGATTGAATCAACATAACGTTTTTAAGTAGGCCTACAGCATACTGTTTACTATACTTTTAAAATTTATTCACCTAAGAAAGAACAATAATATCTTTATTCTCAGATAATTTGTTGGTTTATTAAATTCTGTGATCTGTAATTTTTATTAACAATATGATATATTTGCTTTGCCTGTATTTCGTAGTTATACAAATTTATATAAATGAATAAAAACTAATACTATATATATTATGTAATAAGTATTTTATTTTGTCAAAGTTATTAGGATTAGTTGATACGTTTGAGTATATATTGGCTAGTATTCTTTAAAATATAAAAATATTTATAAATGCAAACAATTAAAAGGGAAATTAAACACACTTAATGTGTTTCAACATATTACCTTTTTAGTAGGATTACTATATTGTATTTAAAACAAAATATAATAATATGAAAATGAGTAACATAATAGATTATTTGTTTACAAATAAAACCTAAACAACAAAATTGATACTGAATTAAAACATCACATTTGTTAAAATTGTACATTTAAGGTTTTCATAACAATCAACAAAATGTACGACTGTTATGTCTTGAAATTAAAAAAAGATTGAACCTTGGGAAAGTACAATGAACAATAATACTTATATTTGTTCTGTAATTATGTCGCTACCACGTTACAGTAACTGTCGTTACATAGTTTCTTTCTGACTGTTTTAAGATAAAATGTAAAACGACATAAAAATTAGTCATGATATAAAAAGAAGTGAAAGAAATACATAAAAGGATAGAATAACATTGAAGAACTATTAAATTAATTAATTATGGCATAGAACATTGAGCTTTAGCTAAAGACATATTATGTGCTTTAATGTTCATTGTTGGTATCCTTATCACTGTTGACAATACAAAGCAAAAAGGAACTATTGCCCTATTTTTGTAGTATATCTTCTTTTATTTTTGTTTAAATACGTATTTTCGAGTCTTAACTCCATCTTTAGTTGATGGCTCAATTGAGTGAATCTTCACCACCTATTCGACCGACTAGTCTAAATTTTATGAAAAAATACAATATACATTTAATCAATATAACTGTCACGTTTCAGGCTTTTGATAATTTTTGAAGTGCATAGAAAATTTACAACAATAGATTTATGCAGACTATAATCTTTTATAGCTTAAGAAAAGTGTTACATCATTGCATCATTGGGGGGGTGGAGCGACAGCTTAAGTTTTTTGATTAATATACCAACTCACAATAATCAGCGACTTAAAATTTTGTAAGTGGTCGTAAAAGTTATTTCAGTAGTTTCCCCACGACTTAACATTTTTTGCCTTTAGCGCCCTCCTGCACCTACAATTTTGTAATACAAATATTATCTACTATCCACTGTCAAAGCCAACATGTAGGCTACTCTGGACTTGGGATGAATGCGTTTCTCTCCGTCTTAGAATGTCGATTCTTTAAATGTCGTCCGGCAAATGCATCAATGCTTGAACAACCTTAATGTGGTTAAGATTATATTTTACTAACTTATATATCTCAATGTTAATAAAACATATAAGTGGATGTAGGTTACAATCATCTTTAAATCAATATATAGCTTGTTAGGGTATTAAACTTATAAGACCCAGTAAAGATGTTAGAGTTAAGGAATGGCTTAAATATCCAAGATCACTTTAAATTAGATTTAAAGCAATTTTGTTTTTCCTGTTTGGATTTCTCAAACAATATACGGAATAGAAACCTTTTTTTTAATATGACCCTCTGGTAGTTTTCCGTTCATAAATGTGTGCATAATAACTCCTTTAGGTAAAGTAAGCTAATTAACCACTGCTTTGGGCGATGTTAATTTTATTATTGCCAACATCACTTTTCAGTCATTTAATTGTGCTCTTGGTTATAACACAAATGGTCCCATTCTTCAGTGTTAGGAGACCAATTTGCCTAAAATGATTATGATTCACTCTAGTGTTTTCTTCTTTTATTAGTTATCGATATATTTAAACTCGTTTTTCAACTGACATTAAATTTTACATATTTAATATTAAATTAAATTCCTTTTATAACAATAGACCAGTTTCCTACACCGACCAGTTGAGTCTTTGTTTGGTTTTTTTTTATTGCAATCTAAATTGTATTAATCATTAATGATATATTCTAAGAATACATTCTAAGATCGGGCAAATCACAAGCATCGAAAGCAACTGTAGCTTTTACAGGAATGAGAAATCTAAACGTAACTGAAAGCAGTAGTAAGTAGGGTAACTGAAAATTAGACCTGCTATTAAAACTATTTTATATTAAGAATCGTAGAAAATTAAGAATTTATATTCTATTAGAAAAAAACATGCATCATGAATATTTTTAACAAAAAGTGAATTTTGTGTGTTGTTTTAAATGTTTTGTTTCAAGTTCAAGAACTTTTGTACTTAGAAGATTTGATATGTGTTTAAAAAATATATTTTCTATATCTTTGAATTCAAAAAGCAACTTTAAAATCTTTCTAAATTTTGAAACGGGGGCAAAGTTTTCCCATTCATAAGAAGTAAGTCCTAATACCTAATAAACATTTCTTGAATTTGGCTCTTCACCAATCACTAACTAAAAAGTTAAAATTACTTGAATCATTCTCGTCTTTAACCGTAAATAACTGTAAATAGGAATAAGATTGACAATTCTAGTTTTCGTCATTTACATTTTGATACTTTTAAAATGAGGAGTCACAAGGCAGGGGTGTGCATTTTAAATTTTTCGGCTGCCCCCAACATTTTCCATCTTGGAAATAGAAACAACGTCGTCTTATGCGTAAAACAGTACATCTTTATACCTAATAAATATTATCTGTGTTTGGGAGTTTTCCAATTACTCACTCAAAAGTTATAGGGGTGTCTCCAGACTTAATTTACCCTGTAGTACGTTTTCGTACTCTGTAGACCGGATTTTAATTCCGATTTGGTACTAATTTGAGTTCTTTTATACTAGAATTAAACTTTTTTGTGGTTTCATCTATATTTTCTGCACATTTGGTTTATTTACATTACCTTATAGTTCACTTAGCTCCTCCAGTCTCTACCAAAAAATAAAATACCATAAAAGTAGTCGGTTCAAATCCACGTAGGGGATTTTACAGTGGTGTCATCTTCTAATCTCACTCTGACGTCAGAGTTTGTACACTGCGAACGAAGCCAAGGAGTGTGTAAGTCGATGCTGGAGTCTTAGGTGCAAAACTTATTACTAATATTTCACAAACTAGGCATGTTATAACTGTCAGAATTAAAATCATTATTAAGTAGTGTTAACAAAATATGACTTGGTATACTTTGAATTTTAACACGTAAATGTGGAAATTTTTGTGACATTTACATTCAACTGCAACAAATAAACAACAATGTACATTAAAGTGTACTTACATTGTTGTTTAAACAGTATCTATTCAATTAATATTAATTATATTTTTCTCATCTTTTGAATTGAGTCACCCTTGACTAAACGAGAAGATATTTCTTCCTAAGAAACACAAGACTTATTCAGTTTTGTTATGGGTAGAAATTTCAGCCCTTTCTCCAGGTTCAAAACTAAATAAAACTATTCGTTAAAGTTGGTTGGGTTGAATTAAATAAATGACTAATGCACTAAGTGGTTCAGTGGTAACAAAAACTTTACTTTCCCAAAGTCTTTTACGATCCATACACATTCTTACTGATTGTTGGCTTAAAAGACATACCACCCTGGATATTAGTTCTTTGTTACACAGCATAAACAATGGCCTATACCCTAGTTAACACAAGGGTATAACCAAGGGATTTATTTTCTTGTTTCTTAAAAATAACTGTTTTAATAATCAGTTTATCAGTTATATTTTTTGAATCTGCTGCGTGAAATTCTTTCAAAAACCTAATATGCTCCCTCTGAGCTTCTCGCTGTATGAGTCTATCCCTTATGTTATCTAGCCTTAATTTACAACCATTTATGCCTTGGTTCCTGTTATGATTGCCTACAAGATTTATTTCGTGTTTCCGATCTATTCGTTTTGCCTTCCAGAGCACTTATATTGTACTCCAGGCATTACTAGTTTTTTGGATATCTATTTCTACAATCTCGAGCAAATTGTCCCTCTCTGTTACAAATAAAACATCGTTTTGTGTAAGACGACACCCTTTTACTTCCGCCATACTCTTTACTACCACAGCTTTGATTTGATTCCCTTTCTTGAAAATATACCTTTCTTTCTCTACTATCTGCTCTTGGTCGATCCGTATAGATCTATAACTAGGTGAAACTTTCCGTTCTCTACTAAAAACTTGTATTTAAATTAATTCCAACAAGGACATTATAAATATGACTTTTATTTTAATTCCGTACATACAACTAATCACAGAGATGTTAATTCAACCAACAACAATCAATCTAAATCTATATAAATCTTATTCCTAACTCTACGGGCAAAACCGAGTTCAAATAATATGTCTACTTTCCAAAGTCCTGAAATATGGATATCACTCAAATAATTAGATACTTTAATTTATTATAAAACAAACAAAACTGATTCTACTTAGCTTGATGCTAAAACAATTTCCCTAAATATTCACAATAAATGTTCCTCGCCTAATTTGTCCACTTGGCTTCTTCCGGTCAGCCCGTGTCGCCCCGACGTACACCTTCACTCGTTCCAATCCAAAAAAGCCCTGTTTCGAAGTTGGTCGCATCTATTTAACATCTCTGTATCCACTCAGTTTTACTCGTCTAGCTCGGTCGTTGGCTTACTACAAAATGCAACTATGCGATTTGACTTCATCGCGTGTTGCACCGTAGGCTACCAATAAAATTTTACAACTAATATAGTTAAAATATAAATGAATGATAACCTGTCATCTCTCTTCGTAACAGGACCCAAATGTGGTTGTATAGAATATTGTGTGATCGATTTGCTCACCTTGTCTATACACTGTTAGAGAACCCCGTAGAACTTGATCAGCGTCTCCCGTTATCTCCGTGTCCCTAAAGCTGTCCCAATGTCCAATGCTTGACCCTCTTCAATAAGCAGCGGTCTGTTCAAGACCCCCGGTCCCTATCTCAGCACTAGTCCTGTTTCTATTTCAGGATCTACCTTATATAGTAAAACTTCCGCTTGTTTAAACGGTCTACATAGTGCGTGTTTTGGTACGTCAGGCATTTCTACAATTGTGTGTAGTATGTCGCAACCACACTTAACATTACCGCGTTCTGCCTTTTTGTACCAACAATCTTACATTAAACATTACTTAATCGCTATTACATTATATCTGCCCTAAAATTACCAAAACCATTCCCGTATTATTCTTAACAGTTTCGAAAATATAGACGCGATTTGTTCCAATAAAATTATGAAACGGGTTCTGTTCTTGGAAAAAAAATAAAAATACTTCTCTTTTCATTGAATGTACAGAGGTTTTGTATAATATAACTGTTTTTATTTCTCAGTTCTTTATGAATAACGGGAATAGGCCTCGCAAATTAAAATAGCACGTCACGAATATTAATTTCTCTCAATTAACTATATAAATCAGGTTTTAAAAATTAACAATGTGGAAAAGAAATACACCAACAAAGAATGTCAACACGTTTTCACAAAATCATTCGCATTCATTAAAACGTAAACCAGATCTAATCTCACGGATACAATGTGTTGCCAACTTTCTAACGGGAAAATTTAGACTCAGTGTTGCAAACCTTAAAGAATGATAATAGATGTATTCTGTTGGAAAGTTGTGTATCTTCTGTAATTGATATTATTCTCGCCTGGAGAGAATGTTCATTGTGTTAGATTGTATTTTTTTTTTCTATTTGTAAATATTATCAGGATAAAACTAGATTGTAAATTCATATTTCAGAAACACAAGTTTTATTAGTTTAATATTTGTTTTGCCCTATAAATTATGGTACTCCATGCAATGTATAGTTTATTGTTGTAGTCGGAATATTAAATGTAATTAATACAATTGCGTACAAACATGTGGGACGGTTGACGGCAAGGAACGAATTTAACTCGCACTACTAATTTGTATTTATTGTTCCACGCTATAAACCAGGAGTAAACGCACCATTAGAACTCTCAATGTTCTATTTGCAATCAACTGTTACTTCAATCATGTATATGTTAATTAACCGTAATTTATGTACTTTTATTGTTCACTTTACTCGGATTGTTTAAGTACTTAAACAACATAACGCGACCGGTTTCTATCAAACAGAAATAGACGTTACTATCAGACATGTATTCTTTCTGGTTGTTTTTAGTTGCGTGTATTCTACACTTGACGTCAGAGCAAGAAAATAATCGGACAAAAAGAATTATTGGCGGCGATTTTTATAGAAATTTGAAAAGAACTCCGTACTTGGGCTTTCTTATATTTAAAGTGAGTATTTGAATGTTTTGTGAACCTGTGTTGAGTCATCACTTATATTTAATGACTGTTTGTTAATAACGATTTGCATACTTTACAATTTAACCTAGCTTATATTACAGGTAAAACGATTAAATTTTATGTTGGTTTAAATTGTGTATTTAAAATAATATTTTTATTTTATAAATATGTATTCTAAAATGAGGTCTGTATAACACAATGTTTTCGATTAACAAATAAATAGAACGCTCATTGCGTGTCAGGCATGACACTCGTACTGCGGTTTTAACTGAAACACCAACAGAATTTGGACAACATTTTTTTTTTCACTTCCAACTCTATAAAAGATAATTTTTTGTGAAGGAGGTTGTTTTTAAATAATTTTTAAAGGTGTCACTCACCATCTCCCGTTAAAAAATAACAGTGTTAGGCGTACAACAGTTGGGTTTACGCTCCACAGCATCGACCAACTTGAGGAAACTGTTTGCTGCTACTTTTTCAATAATGCATATTGGAGTGTCTGTCTGAAATTTCAAAATACCCTACAAGTTTTTTTCGAAGCTCATACGGTTACTAACACATTACCAAAATCTAAACCAAAATGTATAAATGTTTTGTTTGTCTGTTGTCAGTTTGTTTGGGCGGCTAATCTCCGGAATGGCTGAAACGATTTTGACGAAACTTTCATTTACATGTAGAGGAATTTTCAGAGAATATTTTAGGCTACTTTTATTTCGAAAATATTTATAATTTCTGGGAAAAAATTATAAAATGTATTAATTACATAAAAAATTTGTGATTTTTTGACAAATGTTAGGGATTTATTAAGTGTCTATTTGGATTTACATTGCATAATTATTTGAATAATTACAATTTTAATTATGTAATTATAATTACGTAATTATGTAACGTAATTACAATTATCAGTGACTCGGTACAAATAATCATGCAATGCAAAACCAAATAGACACTCAATAAATCCCTAACATTTGTCAAAAAATCACAAATACCTTAAGTCCGTCTTGTGAATCCTTGTCGTTAAGTTTAAGACGACATGGTTGAACATGGAAAGATATAGTTATATTATGTTTCTTGAAGCCTTCTTCTTCTGCATGCATTCATGCATTTGCTGTTCATTTAATTTGTTGGTCTTGGTGTATAATTCAATTTGTATAGTTTCGGCTATTGGAATATTGGTGTACATATTGACTACATCGAATGATAGGATTTTGTAATTTGGAAGGATCTTGATATTTTTTGTTTTGTTTAAGAAATCTGTTGTGTTTATTATGCTATTGTTGTTTTCAAAGGTGGTGTAGTTTTTTTTATAATTCTCTCCAGCTTCTTCGCTGTTTTATAGCTTGGCGCGGATGTGTAATTTATTAACGGTCTTATTTGTACGTGTTCTTTGTGTAATTTCGTCAATCCGGTGAACTGAGTTGCCTGAGGTTTAATCGGTTTAATGTATCTACGTGTGGCTTCACTTAATAATGATGTGCACTTATTTATTGCCTGGTTTAGATTCCTATGGAATTTGTTTGTTGGGTCATTAGTTAACTTCTTGGTGTTGTTTTTCTCAAAGAAATCTATGGGTTTTTGTCTATAATCATTTTAGTTCGTAACTACCAAGGTGTTACTATTGTCGGCCTTTGTTATAATGGCGTCGTTGTCGGCTAGATTACGTTTAATTGTATTTAAGGTTTTGATCTCGTTATGATAACTGCACTCATGATATGCAATAGAGGAGTTTGAAATATATAAAGTATTAAAAAACCCACATGACGTATTAAATGACAAACTTACGTTCAACTCCCACTATTTGTACGGCACAGCTATCAACCACTTGTATAAAACATCCAGAAATAAGCGCGGACGTTGAGATGCGCTACAACTTTATTCCGTGTATTTATTTATGAGATAAACTGTGACTTGTGTGTTAGTGTAGGTGTAAATGTGTGTGTGTATACAATTTCAATCTTCTTAATGTTCGACGAACTCACCAGAGGAATGACCAGATGATGTAGTTACGGCTCCGATACATGTCGTCTTAAACTTAACGACAAGGGGGCACAAGGCGGACTTAAAGTAAATAATTAGTATTACAACGTAATGTAGAGCACCCTCTTTGAGAGCGAATTTTTCTGTAACACTTTTGCTCTATAATAGCTGCAGAATAGGTTAATATCACCAACTGGAAGAAAAAGGCTATCTTTTTTGACTGGCCTAGGTGATTTAACTGGTTGTCTAATATTTAGCTGTCTAAATAAATATTTCGACCAAAAATTTACTCAAAATTTACCTTCCAGTATTCGTAATTAAGGTCAGTTTAGAACACAAGAAATTAATTTTACTTATTATCCACGTCAAGGTAATGAGAACAGTGGAGCTGACCTTGTAAATAACTTTATTTGTGCTTTGGATATTTTGATAATGCAACACTTTAATTATAATTAAAACATTAGGAACTATTGTAATGGAATATGCAAACAATAGGTAAGTGAAAACTAAAACCTGTTTATACTGTAAAATAATAATTAACAATTTATTCAAAACTAAAAAACATAAATCAAAATATTCTCTCTTTGTTGGTACCTTCCCAACGAATACAATTTTTAACCAAATAAATTTAACTTTAATTCTTCTTAAATCTATACTAATATTATAAAGAGGTAAAGTTTGTTTGTTTGTATGTTTGTTTGTTTGTATGTAGGGGGTAATCTCTGGCTCTACTGAACCGATTGAAAAAATAGTTTTACTAATAAAAAGCTACACTATCCCTGAGTAACATAGGCTATAATTAATTTCGGTAAAAACCTTTTTTTATTTCAATATATTTGTAAATTTAGTCGGAAAAAATCTTAGGTTAGGTTTAGAATGATAAATCAACACATGTATTTACATTTAATACCATAGCAACCAATTGAATAGAATGACAGATAACATAGCTGCTTTAATATTTCCATTAACAGCTGATTTCAAAATGTGAAGCCATTATTTTTTGTATTTCCACCTTTTAGGTTAGGGTTTTAAAGTGTAAATCTGAGCCTTGCTGGTTATTTTAACCATTATTAACTGCTGTTATAAAATATAAAAAATAATTTGGTTTTAACATTTAACAATATTTACCATCTTAGTTTTCAGGTTATTATTAATACTACCCCTACACCTTTATTATAAATAAAACATAACATATGTTATTAGAAGGTACCATTGGGGGTTGGCGTGCACGCAGGGGTCTCCCCTAGTAATTAATAAAGCCAGAACAAATTTAGTATTTTAATTGATTTTAATTATTTAATTTAGTTATCTTTATTTTATATTATTCGTTTATGAAATTTAATTATTCGATTTATTTTATTACTTGAATTTATTCGTTTATGAAATTTAATTATTCAATTTATTTTATTACTTGAATTTAATTATTTTAATACAATTAATTACGACATTTATTTTAAAATTTACACCAAGAAAACAATCTATCTATAATCCTACCTAACCCAGTATATCTAATAAATTTAATTGAAGCTAATCAGGCAAATTTACAGGGGACACTATCGTAAGTAGGCCTACGCTTTTCACAGACCTTTTAGCGACGCTTAAGTTGGCCGTCTTTAACGGTGCTGATGTTGTTTGGAGGCTGTAGGTTAGCTAGCAGGGTTGTTTGAGTTGCTCTCGTTCCCGAAGTCTATTGCAGTTGTACAGCGTTCCGTGATCTAGTATTCGTGTTGATTTTAAACTTGTACTTGGCTGAATTACAGGTGATTGATGGTTAGAGATGTCTTTCTGGTGTCCGGGATTCGCTCGTTTCGTTCCAGCGTTGTTAACAATTCATGTCCTGTAGTCTCGCCAGTCTAGTTCCTGAAGTTCCAATAATGAAGTCGATTTACTACTTCATTGAAGTCCTCGTAGTTTCAATATTATTTTACTAATATTGATCAATGACGAACATCGCAACTTCTCTCACTAGTAAACTGTATTAACTTGTAGTAAATACTGATAATTTATAACTGATAATTATTTTTCATTTGTGTTAAACGTAGTAAAATTTTCTAAGTCCAATTTATCTAAGAGAGTAAAAATTTAAGAGTCCAGCGTGACAAGCACTCTACATTGAAGATTTATAATTCGTAAGAGTATGAAGAGTATGAATAATGCGTCCCAGGACATCGTGTCCCGCGCTTATATAGTGTCCATTTCCACTAGATCTGTTACCAACCTTAAGTAACATAACACTACGTTTTTCATATTCTTTAACTACGATTTTTCCGGGGTTTTTCTTCTCTAGATAGTTTCTCTTAATTTTCCATAAATTATCCAGGTTATTTTTATTATTCTACTACTTTTATTATTTCTGTACTTTTTATATACTTTATTCTATTGTTTTCGTTAATAAACTTCCCTATTCGGTTGGTACTACCCTATCTCGTTTCTGATTTTCCGTTAATTACGCGCACTTTCTAGCTTGTTATCTCTGTTAAACCACTATTGTTCTCCTTCTTTTGTCTTTAACTCCTTTCGGCGTTGTTAGTTTTTCCCGCGAGTGAGCTTTTCTGGTTCCTTGAATTTTCCTCTTCCTTTACGAATTCGAGTGGTGTTCGCGCGGGCCCGCACTCGCCTTTCTCGTTACGTTTTCTGAAAAGTCTTTAAGTTTTTCCAACTTGCGATTTTCTTTTTTTTCTATTCTGTAGTCCTTTGCGAAATTATATAATAGCCCCAATTTTGTGAATTTTTCTTTGTTTTTCTTGAAGTTATGGGACTTATAGACTAAAAGTTACGATTTTTCTGGTTTTTTATTTAACTAATTTTCCGAAATTTATTTGGTATACTGGGTTGTAGATACATTATTATACTCTACTACTTTAACTTTAATTATTATAATCTTTAAAACTTTAATTTTCTGATTTATTTTGACTCTAAGGTGTGAAAATTCTCATCCTTTTTCCTACAATCTATATATTAAAAGAATTTATGAAAACTTGTGGCAGTCAGTACGGCCATTCTATCCGGCCGATTTCCTTATTTTTTTTTTAAATTGCAGGTAATCATTCACAGATATGTCATCAAGCATTACAAATCATGTATCTTTCGCCTTATAAACGTTATAATCAAATGCAAATTTCTGCTGTGTATTCCTTATGGGGTTTTTTTTTGGTTCTTTGTCCACTTTGCGTTCGTATAACATTCATCCGATTGCTTTTAAATTTTGCATAGTAACACAGGTTAACCCTGGGAAGGTTTTAGGTCATTTACCAAAGTCCTAGGACATTAGGGCGACGCCCCAGTGGCCCTCAAAGTTTCAATGTTAATCTTATGGAAGAAAGATTTCTATTGATTTTATCAAAAACAGCTGATTTTATCAGGGGCACAAAAATAGCTGTTCATATACAAAACTTAGCAACACATCATGTTTGTTTACTTTCATTACCATGGCAACATTACTTATAAAATTTGAAGAGTATTACCTTTTTGAGGTTACATTGACAAACTAAAAACAAACACAAACAAAAATCAACGAAAAATGCTAACTATATTTTAATTCAATTCAAACATTGGTTGTTACAAACCTATTATATATAAAACAGCTAATTTGGATAAAAAACTGAACATAATTTTAGGGTGGGCCTACAATGAACCAAAACACCAATTGGGCTAATTATTAGAATCAGGTTTTATTATAATTCTTCACAACTACCAGTTTTTTTTAGATTAGGTAAAATTTTCCAACTGCGAGCGAAGCGAAGTAGCCATTTGAGGCCGAAGGCCGAGGCGGGGTTGGGACGCGGATCGTCCAGGGGCAGAGCCCCTAGTAATATTTAAACTTTTCTTTGATTTTCCTATAAAACTTTAATTTTACAAATACTTGTTATGATAAAATTTTATTTAAATTTATTTCTTTTATAATTAAATGACAATTAAACTTGACGATTTTAACTAACTTCTATAATATTGAAAATTCGTTATTTTCCTATTCCACCTTTCTTTTTAGGTCTATTCTTTATAAAACTAAAAACACCTTTCTTTCTGGATTTTGAGAAAATTTTAAATTTTCCCTTAACTTTAGACTTGAACTACGTAAGCATTATTTAATATTACGATTTGCGAATTGCATGGCTGACACACCCGTGTTTAGCGTAATATGTTTCCTTTAGAAAAACCCAAATACATAATGTTCCTGGATCCTGGTATTCCCTAAGAAATCATTAATTAGAGGCTAATTTCTTTTTGCATTTCTGGACAAGTCAGGGTTCAACAGTCGCTTCCGTAGATAACGCCCCGCTCGTTCCAACTTGTTGAAGATTGCACTACATACGATCAAGATACCATGCTGGCCTAGAAATATCGCTTTTTACAAAATTTTTGTAAAAATTGAAATTTTCGGAATTACACGGGTTCTGCCCGTTGTAGTATCTATGTCGATATCTGTTTTATATAATGTACAGGTAACAGCTATCCCCGCTCCACCCAACTTAGAACCAAGTGCCTTTGTCCTAATAAATCATCATTTCCGTACAAATTCCTATTAAGACATTTTTTAAATGTATAATTATGAAAAAAAATATGGATTTTGTAACAAATGTTGGTGATAGTGCGGATATATTTCCACCTCTGTCTTACATTACGTACAGGTCAAAGCTACCCCCACCATCCAACTTATATCAAAGTGCTTTTGTCCTAACCAATAAAAATTTCCATAAAAATGGCACAATAAACAATAATAATAATACGAGTCCCTATCAGAACCTCTAGCACTAAATACTTAATAATAGTTCTTGAATGATTGTTGGTTTTAAAGAAATAACTCTTCTTCCGATAACCCCAGAGCCAGTTTATGTCAAGAGATTTGGAGGCAAAGTCATCGCACACTGTCTCATGTTACGTTTTAACCCGTGTGTAGAAGTGCTAGCTTACATCATGTAGGCCTATTACTGTTATGTTCTCAAGATCATAGGCTGGTTGTTTTGTGTAACGTTACTATGGAACCTATCTAAATTATTAAGACGGTAGGACAAAACAGTGTATGCTAATTATTAAATCCAAAATATCCCTTCATAGAGTTATGCATTGACACATACTTTTGAAACACCCTGTGTTTATTACATCTGACCGTTTACAATATATAAATATAACACCAACGTTTCAACTGCTTTCGGTTATCATTATTTTACAATGATTGATATTAACTATGTTCGCCCCCTCAATACAACCAAACCTCAGGATTTGACTCTACAAGAATAATAAACTTCCTTCTAAAACACGATCTAGTGTATATGTTAAGGGTTCATATGGCTAACTAGACCCAACCCATGGTGACATATGGGGATGGCAATGCAAACCACAAAATTCATAGTTTTGTTCACATTTTTCAAAATATTTTAAAATAAACTTTTATCGAAATCATAATCGATTAGAACAGAATCACTTGGATCTAATTTGGATTGTGGAGGTAGCTGTGACCTGTACATATTGTAAGACATAGATCGAAATAGACACACAACACCCCCAACATTTGTCCACAAAATCTCTAGCTTTGTTAAGGGGATGGCAAATGCCATAAGCCACAATGTGTTTTATACGTAGCATAGCTCATATACCCTCAAACCTAAATCTATAACTTTGTTTTAATTTTAAAGAGGTAACTGAAACAACTCAAAATGACGTACAATATATAGTTTTCTAAAAGAAATTAAAAAAAAAATCTATTACAATTCGAAATATTGCATTAATCCAAAATTAATAATTAAAAGAAGAGACCCCGACGCGATCTAGCGGTGAAATAGTAAACTAACCCGGTAATCGCTACAGACGAGTTTTCCTAAGCAAATTAAACTTTTAAACATAAGAATTAACCGAATCTAAATAACAATTTAGATTATGAATAATTTAACCCATCATCGGATATAAATAAATGGTCAAAACAGAGGAAAACCATTCAAAATTAAAACATAATAGCATGCAGTCGGCCTACTTTATAAAAGACAAAAATTTTAAAAACGTGAAGTAAATTCTATAAATATTGTAACGGTCCCTCGCTACCAGTCCGGCTCACCTGCGTCCGGCTCCTCCAGCGATGGCGTTTTCCCTGGTCGGGCTGTGCCTTCTGTCCTCTTGCGGACGTACGTGCGTTGTCAGGATGGGAGGTGGCGAGAAGGTTCGTTAAAGAAGCGGTTAACTCATGATCGATTTAGACGTTTATTGAACCATTTAAAGTACAACGACTACTCTGTTGGTTCCT
>JAGFPH010010063.1:9692-26758 GCA_018207615.1 Philaenus spumarius
AATCCAAGATGGCGGTTAGGTCAGAAAAGTCTTAATCAAATACCATTACTTTGATTATCTATTGGGCGGTAAATATTGAAGACTGATTAGAGAACGAACGAACGAACCCCCCCCCCCCCCCCCCCGAAATCCCTTTTGTCGATTTTAAAGCTTTTATGGTGTTTCACGTTTTGATTGATTTTTGAGGCAATGCATTTCGTATTGAAAATACTCCCAATACGGGGTTGGGGTTCGAAGCACGAAATGCATTGTGTATTGAAAATACCCCCAATACGGGGGTTGGCGTGCGAAGCACGAAATGCTCTGTGTATTGAAAATACTCACCAATATGGGGTTGGCGTGCATGCACCGTGCGTCGGCCGCTAGCAGTGAACGTGTTAAAAGGGTTTAAATTCTAATCCCCGGTCCAGACCAGAACCCCCCCCCCCCCTTTTTCCTGGCTACGGCCTTGTGTCAAATTAATTTATTTAATTACTATTTGTTTTAAAACAGTCCGCCTTGAGTTTATATGCCGTCCATAGATTCACAAAGTTCAAGTGTCTGCAGTAAGATACCATAAACATCTGCGTTGCGTTGAGGATATTACCAAATGTGCACAGAAGCATCCAGAACAAAACACGTAAATGTATAAAGTTTGCTTACAATAACACAGATCCAGTTTAATTTGAGTTTACAGTGTCTGCCACCAGAGTGTGTTAGTTAACTTTGTGGAAGACATAAAGCAGACAGTGTTAATGTTTAGTGCAATGTTGTATATATGAAGTTTTATTAAGTTTGAACTACTTTAGTGATTTCAACGCTTGCTTAGAACACAAGACTATATCTTACGTTCTCTATAATATATATATTTCACAAGTGGAATACTTAGTGCGATTGTGTAGTGACGACTTTATGTAGGTATAACTAGGGGAGACCCCTGCGTGCTCCGCACGCCAACCCAAAATGGTTAAAAGAACCAGCAAGGCTCAGGTCTACACGTTAAAACCATAACCTTAAAGCTAGAAATATAAAAATTATTGCTTCAAATTTTGAAATCAGTTGTTAATGGAAATATTGGAGCTTACAGCTATATTACCTGTTATTTTATTCAATTGGTTGCTACGGTAATAAATGTAAATACATGTGTTGGTTTATCATTCTAGGCCTAACCTAAGAATTTTTCCGACTAAATTTACAAATATTGAAATAAAAACAGGTTTTTTATCGAAATGAATTATAGCCTATGTTACTCAGGGATAGTGTAGCTTTTTATTAGTAAAACTATTTTTTCAATCGGTTCAGTCTTGCCAGAGATTACCGCCTACATACAAACAAACAAACTTTACCTCTTTATAATATTAGTATGGATAAATATTTTATCAATATTCATCGGTGTGCTAAGCATCGTAGTGTGTGGGGCAGAGGTTTTTGTTTTATACGTTGTATATTTGAACTGATCAGTAATTGGAACAGTTGACACTTTTACAAACATTGCTTCCCTATTAATATTCTACTGTTAATAACAGTCTCGGGACCTTTATGTTTATTATTTTTAAGGTAATGAAATTCATCATGGCTTGAAGGGGTACGTTCCCCCCAAAAACGTCCAGTGCTAGATTGTGGCTCGATCTAGGTCATCCCTTTTTTTGTTGAGAACCCTGCGAGAGTATCTTTTTCTCGAATGTAGATATCCTAAAAAAATTAGTTCTTTAATCTTCAAAACAGCTTTGTAAAGTAGGAATGAGAGGGTGAACAAGATGAAGATGTCACGTGACTAACTTAGCCTAACAAAGGCTCCACAAAGTTGGAAGTTCACAAAGTTGTATTGACATCTTCCTGTCCGGAACAAACGTCATTCGTTTAAAACTTTACGAGAGCTCCTTTCAACTTTACAACTTTGAAACTCAGTTATGGTTTGCAAATTTACCGATATTTTAAAGCGATCTATAAACTCCGTAAAATATTTTGATTTATGACAGTTCAAAGGAAATCGAATTTTAAAAGACAGTGCACCTTAAGCATTCAAAATATTCAGCTGTTTTTTGTCAACTGATTAAATATTTTGCATTGCATAGAAATGCAGTGTTATGGAATATCAATCGGAATATCAATAATAATAATTACATTTATTAATTTTAAGAGAAAGTAAAACCATAAATGAATCACTTCTATAACAATACTAAATTTAATATTTTAAGAAAAGCAGCCACAACAAATAGGCATGATCAAAGTCGTCTGTCAGAGTAGCGATTGTCTTTTATTTATTCGATATTAGTACTTTTTTTAAAACAAAAAGTATTCGTATAAAACAGGACATATTACAACACAATATACAATTAAACAACAAACAGCGTAAAAAATAGAGAAAATATACACTAAATATCATAAATAAACGATATTGAAAAAATAATACATCTGTAAGAATAAGTTAATAAGATAAAACACATTGCAAAAAAAAAACGGTACCAAAAACTGGCACATATTTTCTCCCAAACATATTTAAATTATTAAAGAGATTCACTGTGACTTCATAATTGTAGGAGGAGTAGGAGAGGTGATATTAAAGAAGGAGATGAACTAATAAATATTATTATTATTATTAGCTAGAGAGAAAACTATTCGATCGACTTCAAACAAATTTGCACCAAACACGTCAATTAGGCCTGTATAGACGCACGAAAAAAGGTTTAGAAACATTTTGAAAAACAACCCCCTTTTCGGCCAAAAAACCTCCAAACATCAGTTATTATTATTATTAGCTAAACGAGAATTTTTAGAAAGATGCTGTTTTTTGCATATGGAAGGGTACATTAAGGGCTACAAATAAGACAAGTTTTATCAAAATCGTTAGTGCCATTTTTTTACAAAAAAATAATAACTGATTTTTTGTTGGGGGGGTTTTGGCCAAAATGGGAGTTGTTTTTAAAACCTTTTTTCGTGCATCTATACATGCCTAATTGACATGTCTGGTGCAAATTCGTTCGTAATCGATTGAATAGTTTTCTCTCTAGCTTTGTATACATACAGACAGACATTTTGTAAAAACCACTTTTTTGGACTCAGGGGGTCTCAAAACGGATATCTCCACAAAAATTTCAACATCGATTTTTTTGCGGTCACTACACTTCCTCTATACTATAGAATAGCGAGAAAAGTAATAGATCATATCTATCACAAAATCGTACGATCCTGATGCACAAACTCATCCACAGAGTGAAAGGACTATTTTTATAAATCCGATAGTTTGGTTAATTTTGAATGTTTTTTAGGAAGCTTATTCATGAACTTTACGCCAGCTTATGGTGGAAGTTTACTATGTAAATAACCTATGCTGTCTGGCACGATACTCACAAACCTGCCTGGTGCTGCAGTTGTGTATATCCATGTTTTGGACATAATCACACTTAAATTAAAAAAAGCAACACTTCAAATATGTAAATACACGGAAGTGTAAGTACTCCGATTTCTTGAAATTTCTCTTACAACTTTGTTTTTATTTAGCCCCGCAATGAGCCTTACGGCTCTTTTTGTTTCCCCATACATATAGTACATATAGAGCATACATATAGTTCAAATAAGTATACACTCGATCAAAGGCTGTTAAAAGTATCGTACGAGGGTTGTCTTATATCCAGTCCAGTACGTAATGCTTATTTACAAGACTATGTTTACTGACATGCTAGGCTTAACCTTATGATCCAAATTAATCAAACATATCTTGTTTAAACAAACTCACAAGAACTCTTATCCAAATTAAAATATATATTTATTTCAGGAACAAAATTTTAGTTACTTTTTCTCTACTTCTCATCTATTGATTTCTCCTAATTTGTAAAATAACAACCTAAATTGCCTTTATTATAATTTTGACCTATTGCCTACCAAACATTTAGACTTATACATATGTATGATAAAGTGTTTACATCTCCATAAAAATACAAAATAATCACAAAAACTAAATAACTCTTATGAATATGTATTCTATTTTCTAAGACCAAGCAAAGAAAGTACTACAAATGAATGTTACACAAAAATAAACATACAAACTGTATTCCTTCTTGACTTATTCCAACCAAAACAGCAATCCAAGACATTCAAACTATTCAACAATCGGAACTAATTAATCGACATTTTTCCTGAAATGTTTGACTAAATAAAACAATTTTTTTAAATAACTAAAATAACTAAAAAATAAATAAATTGCCTTTAGAATACGTTTACCTATTGCCTACGAACCATTTAGACTGTACCTATGTATAATAAAATGTTTAATTCTCCATAAAAATAAAAAACAACCACAAAAGTTAAATAAAGCAAAGAAAGTACTTCAGTAATGAGTGTTATATGAATTTTACAAAAATAAACATACAAACTGTATTTCTTCTTGATTTATCCCAACTAAAACAACGATCCAACACATTCAAACTATTCAATAATCGGAAATAAGGAATCGATATTTTTCCTAAAGTTCTTGACTAAATAAAACAACTTAAAAATAACGCACCTGGCAAACACAATAATATTTTAATTTTTAACGGGGTTTTTTCATGTATTAAGCTGAAACAAATTGGCTCAAATTATTAAGTATTCCATAAAAAAACAACGCGTTTGCATAAAAAGGAAATTAATGAACCAGTATCTTCTTGTTCCACACTCCTTCCTAGCAGTTTTTTTGCAACGCCTTCATAATCTCAATTAATTATCTGCATATGTGCATTTCTACAGATCCGTAAAATGCGTAGAACGGTTTACCTTGCAATTTAGGGGACATGTTTAAGGTTCCGAATCAGAAATGTAAAAAGGTACCTACAGGAGAACTCGTTTGTCAGTTTTTCACTCACATTCGATTTTCTCAAGATTAAATAACAGTATCCTTTAGAAATTGTCATAAAGTGCGCTAACTTACACATATTTAAAAAATGTACGATCAATTCGTGCAAGGAAAAAACTCGGGTGGGAGTTCAGTTGTAGTTTCAATGGAGATAGATTATTTTGTATATAATAATTATAAAAATAATTATAATATAGAACGTGTATATAATAATTATATTTTCCTGCAAATTGTGTACACGTGAGATGTCCGTTAATCAGCGCCTGTTTGGTGAGTCATGTCTAGAATATAAATTAAAAATTATGCTCAAATTAGGTCAACGGAGTCTGACGATTCCCAGCCTATTTTAGCCGTTTTGTATATATATCCAGTCTAGTCAGTAAATAGAAATTAATTAGTTGATTAATTTTAGTTGTCAGAGATTTTCTCTGTTTGTGGATATTATATGTAGTAAACATTTAAATGTGCTAAAATGGCAGTCAAAATTGTCACTCTCTAATCAGGTGATAAAAATGTTATCCGTTGTTCCTACTTGCATTATTTATGTATTAAGAGCGTAAAATAAGTAATAAAAAACTGTTGAATTATACACACACATCTTTCCTACAACTGCAGCATACATGACATTTCCTTCTAGTAAGTACCCGTTAAAAATCAGGCCAGATAAATTTATTTGATACATATCAGCAAACTATAACTAGAGGTTTAAATACCGGACCATTTTACTGTCCCATCAATTCCGGGATTAACGAAGTAAAATCCCAAGATTTTCGGGATTGACAATTAGATTTAAAAATACGAAATTCATATATTTTCTCGTAAATGATGTTTTACTTCTTATTTTCTACGAGAACCTGTTTGTATGATGTACAAAGTACAGAAACTATTTTTATTACAAAATTATTGTAATCCAATGTAACTTTAATTAGTTAAAAGGAAAAAATATGATAATTTATGTGAAAACTTAGAACTGATGATGCCAAACTGCAAATGTTATTTTTTAATATTCATACATTCTTATCAGCCAAGCCAACCCTCCGTAGCCGTGACACCCTACCGAAGAAAAAGACTTGCCCTTCAACGATCTAGCTCGAGTCTACAGTGTTATAGTTTACTAGGGGAGACTCCTGCGTGCTCCGCACATCAACCCCCAATGGAACCTTCTAACAACATGTCTTATGTTTTATTTATAATAAAGGTGTACGATCAATAATAACCTCAAAACTAAGATGGTAAATAATGATAAATGTTCAAATCAAATTATTTATTATATTTGATAACAGCTGTTATAATCATAGTACAGTCAAAATAGACCAATATTCACCAAATAAATGAAAAAATTATTTCATCAATGAAATTTTGGTTACTGTATGGTTTGGCCAATAGAATTCAAGATCCAATGCGTCCCTAAGTGTAGCGATGGTGGAACATGGTTTTTTTGGGGGGGGCGGCATAGGGGGGAACGCAAAATACTGTAATCAATGTTCGATGATTTAGGTCATGTAGGGTGTCGTTTTATATGTTTTTTTGCATGAGGAAACGATTTAAAGAACTTATATGTCGATAGAACCACGTATTTAGGAGATTTTATGGTATTCGTGACATAACATACAGTAATTTTACATTCCAGAAGTACTAACATTTAAGTTGTACTCGTAAACAAACAAACAAGTAACATGTAAAAATAAATATTGTATTAAACGTAAGTCTAAGACAATTTATTATAATTTATTTTATTTTAATGTTTGTGGAAATCAAGAAAGTTTTCTAAGAAATAACGAAAACAAGAAAAAACTGATTGCGATGGTGGCTGTTAAATTACAACAAGAAAAAAACATTGCAGTCAAGGTGTGTGTGTGGGTGATGCTGACGTTGTGATTGTTCAAGTAGCAGTAGAGATGTCTGAGAAGTTTCTTCCTACCATCGTTACACAGGATGTAGATATACTGGTGTTAATTATTGCTCATGCTCTGCCAGATAAGCCTGTACTCTTATTGAAGCCATCTATTGGTCGAGTAAGGACGAAGGTATTCTCATCTCATACCTTGCAGCAGCAACATCTTAATATAAAAGAATACATTCTCTTGATCCATGGATTCAGTGGATGTGATTCTACAAGTGCGATTTATGGCAAAGGGAAGAAGCAACTGTTGAAGCTAGTCGAAACCAACTCTTCTCTAATGGAATGTGTCAAACCTTTCTACTCTTGTGATGCCATTGCAGATGATATTACAAAGGCAGGTGAACTACTTTTTCTTTCCCTGTTTGGAGCAACCAATGACAAACGAACACTAGATGATCTGCGATACCACTTGTTCAAGAAATCAATAAAAAAGGTTGCACCCAAACTGGAGTCCCTACCTCCAACATCTGCTAGTGCAGCTCAACATTCTTTCATAACAGATTACCAAGTGAAAGTACGGCTGGGCAACCACGGACTTTTTCCTGAAGAGCGGTGATGGATGCGTCGATATGGCATTCTATTCCCAGTGAAAACTACCCTAGAACCTGCTCCTGAGGCTTTTCTAAATCTTGTTTCGTGCTCCTGTAAGGGGAACTGTTCCATACATCAACAACAGTGCACGTGTATGAAAAGTGGGGTAAAATGTTCTGTCATTTGTATGTGAGGGAGGTACGTGTATAAATATCAACAGAGAGTTGGAAATTTCTGCTCATGGTGAAAACACTCAAATTCTCAATTTTGATGATGTTGACAGCTGCTCAGAAAGTAACAGTAACAACGAATACACTGACATCTAAAAGTAAATTTGTTTTTATGACTTGGTATTTTTAAAAGCAATATTAAAATGTTGGTGCCTATCTAATATAAAATAAATGTTTTTCATGTAATACAAATTATTAAACTATCCTCACAACATGTTTCTATTGTCGTATAAACTCTTCCAATCGTTTCCTCGTGCAGAAAACCATACAAAACGACATCCCACATGACCTAAATCATCGAACATTGATTATTTTACTTCCCCCCATCCCCTATGCCCCCTAAAAACCATGTTCCACCATTGCTATACTTAGGGACTCATTGGATTTTGATTTCTACTGGCCGAACGATACTATAGCCAAAATTGTATCGATGAACTAATTTTTTCATTTATTTTACTTATTTTTCCTATACTATCATGGTTAAAAGAACCAGCAAGTCTCAGGTCTACAATTTAAAACACTAACCTAATAGTTAAAAATAAAAAAAAATTGCTTCAAATTTTGAAATCAGCTGCTAATGGAAATATTGGAGCAAACAGCTATATTATCTGTTATTTTATTCAATTGGTTGCTATGGTAATAAATGTAAATATATGTGTTGGTTTTAATTCTAGGCCTAACCTAAGAACTTTTTCCGACTAAATTTACAAATATTGAAATAAAAAAATGTTTTTATCGAAATAAATTATGGCCTGTGTTACTTAGGGATAGTGTAGCTTTTTATTATTAAAACTATTTTTTCAATCGGTTCAGTAGTGCCCTACAAACAAAAAAAAAAAAAAACTTTACCTCTTTAAAATATTATATAGACTATATAGTTTGGTGTGTAATAAAATTTGTTTTAAATAGTAGAGTAGCTGAGTACCAGATATTTAGTTTCAAAGTTTTTTTCATTAGCTTAAGTTAAAAAATGAGTGTACTTTTACATGTTTTTCTATTTTTTAAAGAAGTTTTACTTTGCTTACTTAACTTTCACTTCGCATATATGTAGCTTTTTTGCCGCTTGTGTTCGTTCAGCAGTTAAAATATGTATTACTAAAGTTTGGTTCCATAAATGAATACCAATTTCATATGTTGTTTTTTCGATAAAACTCCTAGTTCCAAGCTCCAGCTTAGGCAAACCAATGTTATAGGTTTAATATGTTATTAAAAAAAGGTTATTATGTAACCATGGTAAAATTTTGACGCCTTTGATATACCAGGAAAATTTTAATCTAATATACAGTTTAAATATCATGCAAAGAAAAAGTGAAAAGATACAAATATATGCTATAAAACCACAAATATATTATGTACATAGGATAAATGTATCAACTTTATGGAGGGTTTAATATACGTAAACAAAATTTAAAGGAGTTTAATTACTACAAATCTAATTTTCATAAGGTTATCAGAGAAAAATTAATAAATCTGAATCCCGGGACTAGTCCCGGGATACCGAAATTGACCCCCGGCAATCCCGAAATTCCGGGATTGAGAAAGTGGTCCGGGATCAAAACCCCTAACTATAACTTAAAGCAGGAGCATGAAGATTAATGTAGTAATAGTATAGCCTACGTACGAAAAACATATTATTGGTTTTTGTATCATATCGTTTTATTATGTATTTTAGATTTTGTTTTAAATATATTTACAAACAACAAAAGTTGTTTAAGCCAACATAAATATACCGTAGGGATTTTTAGCTCGTTAAATGTGTACAACTAAAAGGATTATTATAATATTTACAAAATAATAAATTTAATATGCGCACTGATTTTGAATAAGTTTAGGTATTTTTAAACTGTTATATAACTACAATGTAATGTAGGTTATACGACCTGTTTTGAGGTTAGAAATTGTTGAAAATGTATATTTTGTTCGCTTTGTTCTTCAGAAGGGATTACTTAAGCCTACAAACAACAAACTATATATAATATACAACCTATAAATAATTATAGGACGTAGAACTCTATATTTCACAGTGTACAAAAGTATATAGCGCTGCGCATGGTCGTATTGTTTGATTTATTTGTGTTATAAGTCTAATACAAATTCCGTGATAAGGAAGCAGACAGGACGGGAAAAGTGCCGCATCAAACACTTTACTCAAAGGCATGAAATATATTTTGGAAACAAGATAAAATATCGTACATTTTAATCGTAGGAATGCTTAAATCAACTTTTGAAAACCCAAAAATATTAAATTCAGTAATTTAGGCAAAACTATATTATTGTTCAATTTAAAATTTACTCATATTTACATCATCAGTAGGCTTATATTTCTAAATTAACGTAGGCCTAAGCTCTAACTTTTATGATTGTTTTAACAATAGAAATAATTCAGACAAATATCCAAAGACAGGCCATGCGCATGCGCAATCCATTCATGTTAGGAAGCAGACATGGAAATAACAACACAAAACTTAATATACAATTTGTAAACATAACCTTCAATGGTTCAAGTCATTGTTGAGGTATGACAGCTGATTCACGAAATCAGCTGTTCGAAATCAGCTGTTATGTGTTAACAAATAAATCAATCAATACAACCTTGCGCATGCGCTATGCTATTTTGTTACTCACGTACACATGCTTTTACAGGAGTTGTTTAGTATTTTCCTGTTTAAGTTATGTCAGCATTTCGCGAAACATTGGTAGCATGGGACAAAACAATGGTGTTGTAATAATACTGAATGCAGGACATTAGCTGGCATGTTATTTACCGTTGGAGTGTTCGACCACTGAAAATCCTCGTCATCCATGTCAAAATGGTGTTCCGACATTGTACTGAACAACTAGCACAATAAATGCATTTGAGGTTAGCCGAGTATGTTTCTTGTTCAGTGAGCCGGGGACATGACAGTTATAACTATAACTAACTATATTTGTAAATGATGATTTATGAAATGAATATGAAGGCAAGATAGTACGGATTGATTTAACAAAGAACCTAATCTTCTTATTTTATGACACTTGTAATGCTGTAAGCCTTTGAGTAGCCTATGTGTAAGGACATTGTTTCATTATGCTTTTAAAATTTGTCTGAAGAAACTGCCTAAACGGTTTAAGACAAAGTATAAGAATAGCAGGTCTGTAGTTGCACCTAGACTTTATAACCGACATTCAGAAAATATTCACGCCTGCACACACCTAAAGAAATATTTAACCCTTTTTAAAAAACTGGCTTTTACATGGGGATTGTGTTGAAGGTTTGTTGGAGGTTGTGGCATAGGAATACATTATTATGTGACAGGGTTATGGAAGTTTATTCTCTTTTCTTTATGGAACGAAGTTCCTTAACGCGGGTTGCGGCAGGAGTTAACAAATAGAAAATGCAACGTGTAACGAAAAAAAGTTTTTATTAATTGGTTGCTATCGCAATGAATGTAGGCCTAAATACATTCAAGAAACAGGTGTTTTGGTTCATCAATTTAAATTAAGAGACGATGGGTTCCGTCCGGCGTAGTTCAGATATTATCGTCAAGCGCTGAAATAGCCTACATTCAATAAACATAAAATGTTGGTTCATCAGTCTAGGTCTAACCTAAATTGATTGTGTGTATATTTAATTTAATTTACCTGCCTTAAAGGCAACATACATACAATAATTTTAGGTTAGGCCTAGAAAGTAATTTCAGGTCCAGGCCTAACGTAAAATTAGTGTACGTATGTTGCCGTTAAGACAGGTCAAATAAGTTAAACATACACACAATAATTTTAGGTTAGGCCTAGAAGGATGAACCAACATTTTATGTTTATTGAATGTATTTACAATGTACGGACATTTAACTGTGTTTACCTAAGCAGCTTCGATGTTAGAATTAATTCTACACCTTTATTATAATATAACATTAAACGTATGGAAACAGCAAATATTTGTATGAAAAACAATCTAATAATAAACGGCAATTGAAAGATTAAAATTACGTGTGTATGTTGCCGTTAAGGCTGGTAAAAGAATTGAAGAAAAGGCGTGATAAACTTCGTTCCTGACGGGGGTCCCACGACTGCACACATTTACTTTTTATTTTTGTATAGTATTGTGTTTCTTTTTAATATTTTGACCTTGTAGCTATGAATGTGTGTATATAGGTATGTTGAGAGAGTGTGTATGGAGTTAAATTACGTATGTGTAGTTTTAACTACTATATTATATTTATGTTATGAATGTAAATCCTTAAACCTAATTATCACAGAACAAATTATTACTTTTTTCTTTTATTTGTAATAGTTTTAAATCAATTTTAAATTTTATTTAATTTAATTATGAATTTAGCTACTCTGATGACATCTTGACGTCCGTTTTTCCCCCTTTTCTTTTACTTGAGGACTATGCAACCTCAAAACGAGCAGACCCATGGAGGCTGCATTAATTTATTCCTTTTTTCTACTTATTAAATTTTCTTGTTGTTTAAATTAAGTTTTTCGTTTTAGGATTTAGAAGCTTTTGTGATATTTTTTTATGTATTTCATCTTAAGTATTATAGTGCCATATTTCAATTTTATGAGCTTGTTCTGTTGTTAAAGTGATTTATGTTTTTCTTTTGTTATCAAAATCATTTTTTTATCGTAATAAAAGGAATGAAATACTAATAATAATTTTTAAAAAATTACCCATAAACCTACCTAATATATCCCTTTTAGGTAATAACAGTTTTATATTTAACCGCGAGAATGTCCGTTGAGAAAGCGAAGTGAATTTTTATAAAAACGTGCATAACATGTAAAATTTAATTTCATTTATCTTAATTAATTATTATTGTAAGCCAACCTGATTCATTCAAGCTTCAGCATTACCAAATCAAACTGCGATCATGGTTACCTGAAACAATTATTATTATTTATTTTAACAATAGATTTTTTAAACGTACTATAAGTTGTAAAATAAACGGTACCAGATAACTGCCAGATACTTTCTCACAGTTGAAACTTTATACCTTCCCAAGAGTAGCATAGGAGGTGGTTATTTAGAATTGCAAAAGTAGGAAAATGTTATCATGGAAAATATTAGATGCATGTAACACACAACCATATTATATTATTATATTAACTTACATTATTAGTATTATTATTATTATTTAAGCTATTATATCGATTTCGAACAAATTTTCACCAAACATGTCAATTAGGCCTGTATAGATGCACGAAAAAGGGTTTTGAAAAATTTTGAAAAACAACCCCCTTTTTGGCCAAAAATCAGTTATTCTTATTATTAAATAAACGAGAATATTTAGAAAGATGCGATTTTTTGCATATGGTAGGGTTAAGGGCTACAAATAAGCCAAACTTTATCAAAATCGTTAGAGCCGTTTTTGAGAAATTTAGATTTTTCTCGTTTTTTTTGTCATTTTTGAGGGGTAAAACCCCTTAAAAATCTAAAATTTTAAACAATGGAAAAAACGGCTGTAGATATTCCAGAATTACACCTACGTACCAAATTTCATCAAAATCGGACCGTTGGTATGGTCTCCAGCTCTGTACACATCCTAACAGACACACAGACACACGGACAGACATCACAAAAAAAAAACTCTTTTTTGGGTCCAGGGAGCACCAAAACAAATAATTCCACTAAAAATATTTTTTGGGTTCAGGGAGCACCAACACAGATAATTCTACTAAACATTTTTTTGGGATTCAAAGAGCACCAAAACAGATAGTTCCACTAAAAATTCAAATTCGAAAATTTGGACGAAAAAATACTTTTTTCATACACTACGTATAGGGTAGAGAAAGTAAAAATGGAAATCGATGGAACTTCCAAACAAATATAGGCCTTTTCACACCGCGGACACACTATGTCATGTGACAGATTTTTCAAAAGATCTGTTTCCATAGTTTTAAATGGTGCAATTCACACCAACCTCGCAGAGCACCACAGACGCTACAGACGTCGACAGACGAATCTGCGGAATCGCTCCGAGAGCGATCTTTTCAAATATCTGTCGACGTCTGTGGACTCGCGCATGCGCACTGTCCCGCTACCCCAACACGTACATGACCACACTCTGTCGCTCAGTTTCGCTAACTCGTTACAAGTTGCTGTATTGTTAGTTTGTTCGTCATTTGTTATGGAGCAGTTAATCGAAGTAGTCAGAGCCCGTCCAGTGCTGTGGAATGTAGATTTGGAGGAATACAGAGACAGCCATTTAAAGCAATAGCACGGGGCGAAATAGGAGAGGAAATGCGACAAAAAAATAAGCATAAAAAATATTTTATTTAAACGACATGTTCTAGGGCAGTTGATTTTAACGGGCATATATTGTCCAGTAAATGAGAAGTAGTTATTTTTTGTACTGGTTTAAACTAAAAAAAAACTATTGTATAGGCACCATGTTTGATGTTAATATTTTATTACGCTTACATCAATATTAATTTTAGCATAAATTTGTATTATTTCTACTCTTTAATGTAAAATTCAAATTCAACTTAGAACAAAATCCTTCAAGGTTTAAAAACCAAGTCTTTAAAAAAAAACAGGCATGTTTAATACAAACTGGTATTATTTTTATAAAGAAATTACTTTAAGATATTTACATATAAAATATTGTACACAATATATTAAAAAAATCATGATACAGACAGGGATATATATATATAGTGTACAACAGTAGAACAGCAACTGAACTGACTTGACAGAGCTGAAACGAAGTCCCACAGACAGACGTCTGACAGACAGACGTGACTTGACAGACGTCTGTGGCGGTGTGAATTGTACGTCTGTCACGTGAAGTCACGTGAAATACTGTGACTGCGGTGTGAAAAGGCCTTAAAGGTATTGATAATAAAATTGATCACGTTTAAACAAAAAAAAGTGATCAGTGGGTTTTTTGGGCAAATTTTTTTGTTGTATCCTGTATCATATAAAGCATATAAACATTAATTTTGTAAATTCGCTCAACTCACGTAAGTAGTTCAGAACTTTTTTTTTAAGTATATTCACCAATCTCGACTGTTCTCTTTATTGGGGTTTAAACAAGGAATTCGCACGAAACTCTCAGAGGAAGTGCAATCCAAGTATTTCCACATTCATTTAGTTCTTGCTTACAACACTTTGTAGACGTGACGTCATTAGTTAATGGGCATGACAAACGCGTCCACCTTCCGACCATGTGATAACGAATACTATGAAGTAATCATGACGAAGTACAGTCTTGTAGTAAAAAGTTTAAGTCGTGAGGTCATAGAACCGAAACATCCCTTTAGTGTTTAACGAAGATAAATTCCAGAAAACAGTGGTTAGAAATTACTTTGTCCTTTAATTAAGAGAAAAGGAAATTTTAAAAACTAATTCAATTAGAGAGATGTACAAAGCTGGCAGCGATGTTGCCTCACTCCATCTCTGTTTTTTTTCTGTCTCGAACTTTTGGCTGGGGAAAAGATTCGGATGAAATAAAATCAAAGATACATGACACAGAAACTTTAAGAAATATTTGTAGCAAAATATGACATAATTATGTTTAAAATTTTGTTTCTATTGAGGGATAGTTAGAGAATTTCCACAGGAAAATGAGCTGTTTCACTAACTCATATGGTGAGAACTAAGGTCGGGACTTTGTCAAGACGCACCAATCATGTTTTGGGATGTCTTTAAAAATTAAATTGTATATATTCCCTAATATATACAAACACATACAAAATAATAAAATAAGAACATAACTTAAACATAACTTAAAATTAAATAACTACCTGTAATATTTAATTTATAAAATAATATAATAAATAACAATAGTTTCCATATGGGGAATAAAATATTTTGCAACCTCTAGTGCAAACAAACTCGTTTTGAGGCTGCAAGTAGATGCTAATTTATTCATAGCAAAAAGAAAAAAAATAGTAAGAAAAAAAAGGGTTCTGGGAGCAGTTAAATTTACAATAAAAAATAAATAATGTATTATGGAAAAAACATACAAATAGCGGGAGAATTTTTAAAGACAAATT
This sequence comes from Philaenus spumarius, assembly GCA_018207615.1. Lineage (NCBI taxonomy): Eukaryota > Metazoa > Arthropoda > Insecta > Hemiptera > Aphrophoridae > Philaenus > Philaenus spumarius. The sequence goes on from JAGFPH010010063.1 coordinate 25,150, forward strand.
AACAAATAAGAAATTAAACAAACATATCAACACTACTAAAGGTTTAACAGCACTTATGTAAAAGGTTATATACGATAAAAAGTTTAACAATAATCATATATAAAAAAAACACTCAACATTGTACTCTATATAAATTTAAATCGCACAGTGCACATCCATACTCTCTTATACACACAGGCTCAAAACTACCGTACTTCCATCTCTCTCAGACAACCACTCACACATACAACATAGATCATCACACGACCACATCCAACAAGCCCTCCACCTCGTCCCTGCTCAATAGCCAGTTCTTCAGGAGAATCAAATATTTCCTTAGTTTACCAGATTTTTTAAATTCTTCAGGAAGTTTATTATAGAGTGTAGGTGCAGTTACAGAGAAGAAATTTAAGTAAATTGTTAATCTGGCTTTAGGTACCTTTGCTTTGCTTTTGCACCTTAAAAAATAATCAATTGTGTTGCAAAAAAATGAAGAACCCTGACTCCTAATATAAAATATTTTAAGGACTTTGTAAATAAACAGATAGCGAAGAGGCAATACAGAGATACATCGAAACAATGGTAAAGATGGTACCAGCCTTGTTTTATTTAATATAAGCGGTACGAACCTCTTCTATATTACAATCAAAGTCCTAAGATTAGTTATATACGAATCTCCCCAACAACAGATCCTAAACTCCAACCTATTATGGACCATGGAAAAATAAATTTTCCGTAAAACGCTTCCCGGGACGACATATTTTAAGTGTAAAAATAAACGTAAGATATTTTTTAGTTTAACTTTTAAATTAGCAATGTGCATTTTCCACGTTAAACGGTCATCTAAAACCACTCCCAAATACTTACACGAAGACATTTGTTTTATTATAATGCAAGAAACACACAACGAATTTTCGACTACACAATCCATACGTTTATATAACATAGGGTATGTAAATTTAGACTCTCCTCTCAGATTAAAATCTATATAACAACTTTTATCCGAATTTAAAACCATATATACTAGTTGTCCCCCACCTCTATTATTTTTTTTATTATTGGAAATAGACAGATTTTCTTTGGGAATTGTTAACATGAACAAAAATGGAGTTTTTCGGCGTATCGTAAATTTCAACCCCTCCTCAAAAAATGGGGTATTTTAGGCGAAAGTCGAAAATTTTAAATAAGAACCCGTATTGAGTGACACCTCATTTTAAAGGTCTTGATAAAAGAAAAAGATTGGCGCAAACCGGAGGTCTGTATGTTGACTCTATCCAACATAATGGCCAATCAAAGTTATAACTTTTCCCCATTTAAATAACATTGAAACGTTAAAGATGATACATCTGTTATTTTTTACAACGATTTCACCCAATCTAAGTTATAAAACATAGTAATTAGAATAAAAACAGCAAAGCTAAGTCCTCTGGAATTCCCAAGTACTGGAATTTCGGTTGATACAACCTTGCAAATGCTTTGTTACTGTGCATGTTTGTCGACTCCTAATAGTAAAAAGTCCAACGTGCGGCTGTGAAATTTTGCTTCTTTAAGCTGTGTTAAAAAAACAGAACTATAATTCCTCTTACCGATTTTAAGAAACGTGTACCTTTGTTAACACGAAGAAAGATTG
>JAGFPH010010063.1:26768-37490 GCA_018207615.1 Philaenus spumarius
AACTGTAATTCCTCTTACCGATTTTAAGAAACGTGTACCTTTGTTAAAACGAAGAAAGATTGGGAGAAGTGATCCTCTTAGAAAAACAGAACTGTAATTCCTCTTACCGATTTTAAGAAACGTGTACCTTTGTTAACACGAAGAAAGATTGGGAGAAGTGATCCTCTTAGAAAAGCGTATTCAAATAAATAGTGCTATTATTTCTGTAATGAACTTTTTTTGTTGCACCAAGGAAAACATGTGTGCCTTGTTTGTAGAGTTCATTATTTGCACGTAGTTTACAGAACGTAACTTCAGATTTTAAATAAATACGTCATACGTGTGTTTACTTAGCAAGGCTTCCAGTTGCTTTAGATGTAGGAAAGCAATTAACTCAGATTCAAGCTTCACTGACATCCAATCCTTGTGTAAGATGTTATTATCTGTGAAACTGTACTTAGAGAATGTGGTATAACAATGTTACAAGCTTGTTATAAACCTTACAGGGAGCTTACATTAAAGCATTCGTGGAAAGAAAATAATCTTATATAATAAGAAATAAATTTGAAGAGTTCTCGAAAAACTCATGTACTCTCAAAGTAAAAAGTGTCTCGAACGGATTAAGCCCTAAACATTTATAGATTTTCAATTTTGGTGTAAGAGCTACACGCAAAATTTCCAATAGCTGGTTCCGTTTTTATGTTCAAACTTGTATAGTCAGAAACAATCTCATTTGTTTTAAGCTGATAACGACGAATTTTAATTACAATTTCGAGGTAGAATTTGTTTACTGATGCAGTACTATCTCTGTGAACACGTATACGACGAATTAAAAAATTAATAAAATAACTATACTAGTAGTTCTGTGAACAGTAGACCTCGCTCATTGAAATAATAAATGTGGTTTTGAGCTTAGATTAAAAAATAGTGTGCCAGTAATGAAGTAGAAGGTTTAGCCAGTGAAAATTATTTTGCAATTTATTCGCCTTCAAAGTCTGCGAACATCCAAAAGTCTTTTTTCCCCACTAAAACTCCCCTGCTCCATATGTAACCCCTTATTTTGCTTTCATCTCTTGCTCTTCTGTAATCTCTCTGCTTTTGAATAACTTCCTGTAGTTTTTGTACTTCTGTGATGCCCTTTCTTTCTTTGTGAGCAACCTTTTTGAATCTTTTTTGGCCGAATGTTTTGAACTATTTCTGCCTATAGTATTCTTTTTTGCCAAAGAAAATATGGCCAGATATGCATAAAACTTTACATACATGTTCTCAAAAGGATGTGGAATCGGAAAATAGAAATTTTAGAAAAAGTCAAAATTTTCAAAATATACCCACTTTAACTGGTATATCCCCTTAAGTTGGCCTCCCACTTTCTAATATTTTGATAATATTCTTTCTAAAATCATTGTTTTGTAAATAGTTTGCAGCGCTATTCTTAAATTGTACAAGTAAAATAGTTTAAATATTGGAAACAATAAAGTGGGTAAACTTCACACGCCCTCTACTTTATCCTAAAAATTTAATTCAACTTACAATATTTTTAAAATTATTTAAAAGACCATTTTGAAAGTTTCAATTAAAAGTTATAAAATATTTTACGAAAACCTATAAACAAATTGAGGATACCAATAGCACAAGGCGTCCTACATTCTTCATTCTCTTGGGAGATTTTTTTAAGTAACAGTATGTTGCAAATAAAATACCGACATTTCTAAAAATAATTCTAAAACTTAAAACTCAATAATCACAGGTGTACACTTCAATTGTACAGTGATTGAATGAAACCCCGAACCAAAAATAGAAGGAACAAAAAACAAAAACAAACAATAACAGAACAATTTAATGAAAAGTTATGTTTATTGTACTACCCTTATGCACATTTCAATGACTTAATCGTCATCCTCTGAGGGCTTTATAATACTACTGAACTAAACTAGTCTAGGGTATACTCCGTCCTCCCCACTCCTCTCCGTTCACGCCCAATCACAACGCGTCTAGGTGGGACGTAGGAGGAGCGGCTTAAACCGTTACAAGCCTTAATAAATATAAATAAAAGTAATAAAAAAATATACGTCCTTTTAACAATTAACAAAATGAACTTAAGTATAATAAAAATAAAAATATAAAATACAAATATACAATAAATAAACTTAATAGGCTAACACAATAAACTGAGTACAAATTAGTAATATGAAAAAATAAAACAAGGAACATAATTAAAAAAAAAAATGTAACAAATAATATTGAACAACTTAAAATAAACTGGAAAATAAAAAAAATCTTACTTCTTCAAATCTTATGTTTATTTCCAGTTGTTCAATATTATTTGTTACATTATTTTTAAGGATTATGTTTCTTGTTTTATTTTTTTATATTACTAATTTGTACTCAGGTTATTGTGTTAGCCTATTAAGTTTATTTAATACATATTTTTAATTTTAATTTTTATTGTATTGTTTATTATAATTAAGTTTATTTTATCAATTAATTGTTAAAAGAATAAAAATTTTTTATCATTTTTTATATATATATTTATTAATACTTGTAACGCTTACGTCGCTCCTATTACTCCCCACCCACCTACATGCCTTGTGATTGGGCGTGAACGGAGAGGAGTGGGGATAACTGAGTATACCCTAGACTTCACTCGATTAGTCACCGTGCAGTACAGATCTTACGGGAGAATAGACATGCTACTACCATTGCAGAGAACATCACGTTTATTGTCATGCGGGTTGCATCAACTGACCGAGCGTTGTACGGGAGTTGATGTTTTTTAGTTGGCTATTATCGCTGAGACTGTCGTAAGGATAACATGGCTTATGGGTGCTCTGTACTGCACGGTGAACCTGGAATCGAGTGTAGTTTAGTTCAGTAGTGTTAGTGCCCTCTGAGGATGATGACTATGTCATTGAAATGTTCATACAGGTAGTACAATAAACATAACTTTCCATTAAATTGTTCTGTTATTGTTTTTTTGTTCCTTTTATTTGTAATTCGGGGTTTCATTCATCTTTGTGAATTTTTCGACACAGTGCTCTTCAATGTTTGTAACTTTACTTGTATAGGCAAATTATATTTTTTTAGATTTATTTGAAGATAGATTTAGAACCAAAAAAAATATTTAAATCACTAAAGTAAAATAATTTTCTAAAAAGCGTATATGTATCAAATTTAAACTACAGCTGTTTCGATCGTGCAATACATCCAGGTCACGATACGATAGATCGATACAAACCGTTCTTCGATATTTGAACTAAACGACAAGTTATAACGGCCGGAACACGTAACACTACAATACGCATTGCGACAACGGTCTCAGGAGTGCTGTAACAATGGACAGTTCGGGAGTTGTGGTTGTAATGGCAGCTTGTAGTACGGGAGGGAATAAATTGGTAGCGGTGGAATGGTCGCTTTAAAACACGTCCGCAATATTAACCTTCGAGGGATAAAAGGACGGAGGGTTACATTTTATTTTATTGCGGTTCGAGGTTTGAAGGTAAATTTATGTATTACTTTTTTCGTTTAATGAATTTAAGCCAGTTAGACTAATGAAGACCTAATGGGAGCAGTGTATTGCGCAAGTTAGTCGGTGACCAGATTGTAACCTACTAGGTTTCCACTTTAGCAGACCGGGTAAAACTCCAATTATCCGAACTCCAACTATCCGAATCGCTTTCAGAATTTAAAAAAAAAAGAATAAGACGGGAACATACTGTGATTTGAAAAATAATGATTCTGTCTTCGCGCGCTATTGCACATAGGCTTAAAATTGGCGTGCGAAGCACGCAACGCTCTATGTATTGAAAATTCTCCAATACGGGGGTAGGCGTGCGAAGCACGCAATGTATTGTGTATTGAAAATACTCAAAACACGGGGGGTGGCGTGCGTAGCACGCAATGCAGTGTGTATTGAAAATATTCCCAATACGGAGTTGGCGTGCGAAGCACGCAATGTAATGTGTATTGAAAATTCTCCCAACACGGAGGTTAGCGTGCGAAGCACACAATGAATTGTGTATTGAAAATATTAGTTCATCATAAGTTCTGAACTCTCCCCCTCCACAACTGTAATCCGACCTCCATCGTAGTAGTGTCGTGAACATTGACCGGTGTACACGTGTACAGCTCACTTAATAAATGAATGTAACTGTACTATTTGTGTTGTTTGTGCGTGTGTTTTTTTAAAATATGTTAGTGTTTTTTAAGTGTCTTTAAATGTTTTTACGTTTTTTGACGAGCATTGTGTATATGCCATACAAAATCAGATTTGATAATGCCTGAACAATAGGCGAAACGCGTCATCAGTAACCGTGACAAAAATAAGGACTGCGAGCAGAAACGCCGAAAAAGGTATTTATATAGTATATATAATATTCCAGTCCAGTAAGGCAAACGCAAACATATCTTGAAAATATTCCCAATACGGAGGTTGGCGTGCGAAGCACACAATGCATTGTGTATTGAAAATCCTCCCAATACGGAGGTTGTCGTGCGAAGCAAACAATGCTTTGTGTTTTGAACATTCTACCAATACGGAGGTTGGCGTGCGAAGCAAACAATGCTTTGTGTTTTGAAAATTCTACCAATACGGAGGTTGGCGTGCGTAGCACGAAATGCAGTGTGTTTTGAAAATATACCTAATAAGGAGGTTGGCGTGCGAAGCACACAATGAATTGTGTATTGAAAATCCTCCCAATACGGAGGTTGGCGTGCGACACACGCAATGCATTGTGTGTTGAAAGTACTCTCAAGACGGAGGTTGGCGTGCGAAGCACGCAATGCATTGTGTTTTGAAAATACTCCCAACACGGGGGTTGGCGTGCAATGCACTGTGCGTCGGCCGCTTCTCATAGTGTTCAGTGTCAAGCTCACACGTCATAAAACGTGTACACGCGACCGTAGTACGTGCGGATAGTTTACTCCAGTCGTGTAAACGCGAAGCCAATCGCGAAATGGTTCAAATAGACCCTTTTTCGGGGAAAATCTAATTATCCGGAATTTTTGATTATCCGAATGGGGTTCCGGTCCCAATTGATTCGGATAACTGGAGTTCTACAGTATATAGACTCTCGGCCACCCTGATGCCCAAAAAGATAAATTAACTAAATATATTTGTTGCATACAGGGTGGTTTTTTAAAAATTACCGCCTCTATAATTTTAAAAACTGAAAGAGATATACAAACTCTGATCACGGGACAGTTCACCGTCAGGGGGTCCTTAGATAGCCTATTTAAAAAATCCCAAAGCCTCTGACCCCATCCTACCAAAAATTCTCAAAGAACATATAAACCTTGTAATACAGTACAACAAATTTAATCCCTTTAAAAAATCATGACATCCTGTGGCAAAAAAATTTAAAACGGCTTACGCATTCGTTGGATACGATATAAAAAATTAATTTGTGAGTTATTTTTTAACTTTATTTAATTTAAAGTGGGGTTGCACAAAGAAGACAAATGTAAAAATAATACAAACATTTCAGAATAAGGTTCTGCGGAGCATTGTCGATGCACCATGATTCATCCGCAATGATAGTCGTCATCGTGATCTCAAGATGAACACCGTCGCAGAAGAAATCAAAAGGTACGCAGAGAAGCACAAACATAGGCTTCAACAAAACGAAAATTCTGAAATGAATTGTTTACTCAACAGGTCTGTGGAGATACGCCGGCAGAAAAGAACGAAGCCTTTTGAACTTTGATAAGTGCAAGTAATTAATTACACATGAACAAATTATGTGTATACTTATGAGGAGTGCATCAGTGGGTGATATTCCAGCCAACAGTGATATTTAATATGAAATGTATATTGCTTGATTGCTCTATTACACGTTCACCGTGCAGTACAGAGCGCCCATAAGCCAAGTTATCCTTATGACAGTCTCAGTGATAGTAGCCAACTAAAAAACTTCAACTCCCATGCAACGCTCGGTCAGTTGACGCAACCCGCATAGCAATAAACGTGATGTTCTCTGTAATGGTAGTAGCAAGTCTATTCTCCCGTTATAATATTTGTTTGAGGTTATAAACTGTATATAAATACAACATTGTATCATCATTATATACAATTCATCGTTTATACAAATTTAAAGAAGACATACATATTCGTTTAGCTTCGGAATCAGTCGTACATCTTCGTTTAACATTTAAACACATTCCATTATTAATTTCTTCATTATAATATTAATAACTTCTAAATCATTTTTTCTATCAATATAGCCTAAATTAAAACCAATTAAAAGATAATATTTTTAACTTTCTTTAAATATATAATTGACATGTATAAATACAAAATTTTAACAAATAGGCCTGCACTTATATAAATCCTTAAAATTTCCCGCCAGCATAGTTAGGTTAGTCCTAAATAAAGTCAGTCGTTTTTAAATAGTATTCTTTTAAATTGTGTATTTCTGATTTATATCTAATTAATTTGCATGTGATTTTTCACGGGGACTTACTAGTAAAATATAAATCCTAAGCACTCGAGGATTACCAAAGTCTGACAACCAACAGGATCATTAATTGATAACTCAGACAGGATCAAGCTGATCTACTTATAACTTTGCTCATTAAAATGGATATTAAAAGTTAAACTTATTTAAAACGGTCCAAAGAGACTTCAACTTTGAGACAAATTAAATTCAATTCAATCTTAAAAGTATGAATTTATTGGAGTTTACAAACAAATATAATGTAGAATTGTCACAAGTTTGTAATTAAAGAAATTTTATCATCTATATCTATACAGGGTGGACCAACTAAAGTGTGACAATAGCTAACTTTTAAAATACGATTCGGACAAAAATGTTTAAATATAACATCTGCCCTTAATTTTTGATACCTTTTGGACTGTGTATAATTTTTTTTCAAAATCGGCCATTTTCAATCCAAAATGGCGACCAATTTCATTTTTTTAAATGGAAACCCCCCATTTGTATGACGTTTTTGGATTTTATGGGCAATTTTAAGACTTTTTTGTTCTTTACATTTTTTTTATAAAACTAACGGTTCTCCTGTAAAATGAAGTCGAAGTTTAATTTTCTTACAGCTAATCACTCATAAAGGTTACAATAACCAACTTCTAAACCACTTTCTTAGCCCTTTTTTTTATCAGTATGGATAGACCCATTATGAAGAACCTATTCTTTAGTCTTAAAAAAGGCCATTCGAGACTTTGGTGGTTGGTTTGGAAAACGCACCGAAAACAAATTTGATGCATCTCTTTAGTTTCCTCTACACTCTCCTAATATGAGGAACATACTGTAAGCTTCTTCATATGCATACATTTTGCAAATACAACTCACACAAAAACAAAATAAATTTGAAAGTCAGTGCCTTAGAAGTTATCAGTACTGTGGTATAAACTTGATTAAAAGGCAACAAATGAAGAATCCGGAAACAGCTGTTGCATTGTTGTAAAAAGATAACCAGCGCGACTGCTTTATTTCAAAGGCATTTAAATACAAACCACTTTAACAGTACTAATTTTAGTATGTGTCCTAAATTGCTCAATTGCGTTTGAAAGCTTTAATTAAATTTTATGGGAGAGTGATGGTTTGATGTTTTATTGTACTAATTTAAATTTAAAAAAGTTTGTTGTCTGAAGCATGGTTTAGATGTTTGTTATTGTAACCTTTATGAGTGGTTAGCTGTAAGAAAATGAAACTTCGACTTCATTTTACAGGAGAACCGTTAGGTTTATCAAAAAAATGTAAAGAACAAAAAAGTCTTAAAATTGCCCATAAAATCCAAAAACGTCATACAAATGGGTGGTTTCCATTTAAAAAATGAAGTTGGCCGCCATTTTGGATTGAAAATGGCGGATTTTGAAAAAAAAATTTACACAGTCCAAAAGGTATCAAAAATTAAGGGCAGATGTTGTATTTAAACATTTTTGTCCGAATCGTATTTTAAAAGTTAGCTACTGTCACACTTTAGTTGGTCCACACTGTATATATAAAAGCAAAATACCACTCACTCACACACTCATCACGATTTCTCAAAAACTACAGAACAGATTGAAATGAAATTTGGTATGTAGCTTTCTCTAGGGCCATAAGTGTTCACTAAAAAAGGATTTTAAAAAATTGGAAATTTTAGGGTTGTTTGGGGGGTAAAAATTACTAAATCACGATTTCTCCAAAATTACCGAACAGATTGGAATGAAATTTGGTATGTAGCTTCCTCTAGGGCCATAGGTGCTCACTAAGAAAAGGCATGAAAAATTTCAAATTTTTAGGAGGGGGTTGGGGGGATCAAGTTACTAAAATCAATTTTTCAGATCTTTTATTATTATGACAATAGTGCTTTTATTATTTAATATCTATATATATAAAAGCCAAATACCACTCACTGACTGAACACGTAAAAAGAATAAAATTACGTTAAAAAAACTGAAAATACCAACCACCACGGGCAACGCCATACGGGTCAGCTAGTTATATATGAAAGCCAAATCCACTGACTCACTGATCACGATTTCTCAAAAACTACTGAACGGATTGGAATGAAATTTGGTATGTAGCTTCCTCTAGGGCCATAGGTGCTCTCTAAGAAAGGTTTTCAAAAAATTCGAAATCTTAGGGGGGGGTTTGAGGGGTCAAAGTTACAAAATCACGATTTCTCTAAAACTACCGAACGAATTGGAATGAAATTTGGTATGTAGTTTCCTCTAGGGCCATTGGTGCTCTTTAAGAAAGGTTTTCAAAAAATTAGAAATTTTAGGGAAAGTTTGGGGGTCAAATTTACTGAAAAAAAACCACCGAACGGATTGAAATGAAATTTAGTATGTAGCTTCCTCTAGGAACCTAGGTGCTTGCTAAGAAACGGTTTCAAAAAATTCGCAATTTGAGAGGAAGTTTGGGGGGGTCAAATTTACTAAAAATCCCCATAAGAAATACTTAGTGTAATATATTTATTGATATAATATATTTTTGTTAATATAGATTTACCTTTGATTTGTCTATCCGTGCAAAGCCGGATCGGGGCAGCTAGTTTAATGTATAAACAGCTGTAGTGTATTTACTTGTTTGTAGAATTTCTTTATCTACGACTGTCAATCACTTTCCATTATTAGCGAATTTCCATAGGCAAAATGAGCTATTGCATGAGCTAAGGTCGGGAGTAGCATTGAAGAAACTATACTGTTTTTTCTTCAATAGGAGTAGTAAATGAGCACCGAACACGGTCCCATAACACGTTTTTGGGTGTGATTAAAAGTTATATATATCGCACTCTAGCGGTCCAAATTTGGTACACATGTTGGTTGTCTATGTCGCTCGCACTAGTTCGTTAGCAAAAAAATCCAAAAAGCCGGAAGCACGTTTTTTTACCGGAAGTAACTATTGTTTGAGATTTTTCGTATGAGAATGAAACTTTTTTAGAGTTTTATCAAAAAAATTAATGTAGGATATTATTCTGCACATTTGGTTTTTGTTTTTTTACATTACCTTATGGCTCGCTTGGTTCCCCCAAAATCGATCAAAACTTAAAATACCATAAAAGTACCCGGTTCAAATTACCTTGGGGGCATCTTATGATCCGATGCCCAACGGCCGAGTTTGTACTCTGCGAGCAAAGCGAAGCTGTCCATAACACGAGGCCGAAGGGCAAACTAGCAAAGCGGGTGGACCGAAAGAGTGCGTGAGTCGAAGCGGGAGGCTTAGGTGCAAACAAAGCCTGCAGCTAATATTCATTCAGCGCCTTCATGAGTAGACCAATTTCCCAAATAGTTCATTGAAACTCTAAAACAGTTAAACTCACGTTGAATTATTAGCGAATTTCCATAGGAAAAATGAGCTATTGCAGTGGCCCTTATGGTAAGACCCAAGGTCAGGAGTAGCAAACGAGCACCGATCATGGTAACCAGAACACGTTTTGGGATGTCATGTATATAAGTGTTCGCACTCTAGCGGCCGCATTTTAAATTCCGTTCAGATTTGGTACACATGTTGGTTGTCTACGTCGCTCGGACGAGTTCGTTAGCCAAAAAAATCCAACAATCGGAAACACGTTTTTTGACCGGAAGTGACTATCTTTTTAGATACTTCCTACGAGAATGAATTTGTTTTTGAGTTTTTCCACAAATATAAATGTAGGATGTTATTCTGCACATTTTGTTTTTTTACTCGACCTTATAGCTCGCTTGGTTCCCCCAAAAGGGATCAAAACGTAAAATACCACAGAAGTACCCGGTTCAAAGCCATGTGGGGGATACTACCGCGAGGTTAGCGTGTGAAGCACGCAATGCTTTCTGCGTTGAAGATACTCCCAATATGTGGAATGGCGTGCGAAGCACGCAATGCAACGTGTATTGAAGATAATCACAAAATGCGGAATGGCGTGCGAAGCCTGTGTATTTCGTACACACAGGCAGCTATTCAACACCTTCGTGAGTAGACATATTTCCCAAATTGTTGGTTGCAATCCTAAAACATAGGCCCATAAACTTAATTTTGGAAATTTGCTCAACTCACGTCAGCGGTTGAGCAGCGTGGTCGAATTATTTTAATTTTAATATCGTGTGTCAAGCTACATCATCAGATGTTTGGAACTGTTGTCATCGCTAATTGCTTCTAATCAATCAAACATTTTAAAGTTCTACTTAGGTAACTTTAGGGTTAACGTGTGAGAATTTAATGTTAAATTTAATTTAATCTTTCATTATGTTTTTAACCCCCTATGCAAACAAGAGGGGTGTTATAAGTTTAACGTGTGTATGTTTATCTGGCTGTGGCATCATAG